>NDFZ01004851.1:0-39356 GCA_002192655.3 Mamestra configurata
TGCCCATCAAGTATGAACTAAGTAAACCAAGGGCTCTATTCCTAATCCCATAGTGCTCAAGTTACAACAAAAGCGTCTCATGGTTCGATCTCCCAACCGGGTTAAAACGGTTGACAAATTGAAAAATAAACTATAATAGCAAATATTTCATTCGTCAATCGACATTGTTGTCGATAGCCTACGTTAGTGGATCTGCACAAGCACATCACTAACTCGTCGCAAGAAGCAGCGGCCGTTCTACGCGATGCATCTGCTTAATAGAGTATCGTTTTGTGATTTTTACATTGCTTGTCCAGTCACTTAGCGGCAAACTTAGGTAGTGGTTAAGGAGCAATGTATTTATTGCAAAATAGTACAGTCGAANAAAACAAAAATAACATAGTAATATTTTACGATTTGTTTTTCATGATTTTAAAGACAATTAAAGTAAAATACTTTTATTTAAATATGGTAAGTGATTCCATGATGTATAAAGTTTTGGTTTAGGCTTCGGTTTTTACGAAAAACCACTAAACAACACGGCATTCTTATAATTTGTCTCGATCGCGGTCGAAAGCGCACTAGTCCGCGGAGACGGCCATTTGCCTATGACATGGGCAACTGGCCCATGTCGCGCGGACACCGACACGCCCCCTTGCCACTTCTCCTGTTTTTTATATTTCTATGGTCTATACCCATACCAAATTCCAACTTTCTAGTTCTAAGCATCCGCGGTTCTAAACCGCGGAAAGACAGATATACAGACGGACACGGCGAAACTATAAGACTTCCTTGTTGACGGAACCCTAAAAAGGGCTTGATTAGTTATCCTTATATCGAATGCGGAAGCCAAATCTTATCATCAGGTCCGATAAAACGTTCATCAAACACAAGATAAACAAAAAGATAGTTCGTATGTTATTGAAATATCTCAATACTTGTAAAGATTTTGATAAAACAAAAAAGAGATACTTTGTACACGTACTTGACGCAAGTTTGATACTGGAAAGCACGCACAACACTGAAAATCCGAAGGAAACAAACATTAAGCCTCCGTTGAATGGAAGCTTAAGCCCGGAGCTCGTAGATATGCCCAAACGCAGACTCCGAGGTCAAAATAGGCCGGGACAGCCCTACACTCGGCACACGGGTCTACGGATTGATCGAGGAATTACGTGGCTAACATTCACCAAAATGATTGATAACCGTCTTGGGAAGGAAATTATTGTTGGATCCCTGATAGGCGTTTACTGCGATAGTTGATTCGGATGCTCGTCGGCGTCGTTAGAGACCCTAATACTGTGCTATCTCCTCCGAGGTTCCCGTTTCCGATGTCTGTATGTGCCAGATAAGGATATTACGTGTCTTATCTCTTTCACTACGTTTTAGGTAGCTTTAGGTTACACTGTATTCAGCAGTTAGAACAACGATTTAGGACTTAGACTTTCGTCTGAAATATCTGAGAGTGCCTTCAGGTTCATTGATCGCCGTGGATTGTACTGAAAGTGTGTTGGCAAGAACCTAAGTAGTCGTACACGTTGAAATTTCTATGCGCATAATTAGATATGATAAACGGGCGCTTAGCAGTAAGTATCCCGCAGCCAAGTAATTACCGTCTCAAATTATGCCCATCTAATTTTACCACAATTACAACATTGCTCTTGTGTTGAAAGAAAATTGAGAAAAAGGGCAATGAATTATAATATCCTTAAACCTCCTTTTTTCACCAAAACATTTGATTGCGTTTTCAGTTCTCTGAATTCTGGCTCCATGAAGTTCCTATCTAAAATGTTTTTTTTTTCACTAGTGGCAAAATGTTTGAACCAAAATGCTGAATGATTAATTTGGGTATAGGTTGATAGTAGGAACCTACTGTTATGAGTACCTACCTACTGTTATTTGGTCGTTATCAGTTCATGGCCAATATCTTTATTATCGATCGAAACTACTACATAATGTATGAATTGTAGGTACGTAATTTTTTTAACAAAACTTCTTCTGTCAACAAATGTTATAAATAAGCCCCTCCGCATTCCTCTATTGCTTACAAAAGACGTGAAAACATAACTTTTGTGTATTCCACCTATTTTACGTTTTGTTTACATCACATGCACTTTAACTTACTACTAATATTTTAAAATTCAATACCTTTGTCCAATAAGATATATTTTTATTGTAATAGCAATTTGTAACTTAAGATCCAATTACTTTTGCTGCACTGTAGTTTCTCACCATCACAATATATTTTTATGAATAAGTCAATTTAAAAAAATCATCTAAGCCTTTCAAGATTGCCTTATATTGCACACTATTATTTTTTGTGGTGTAATTATAGCAAAATATTATTTTCTCTATAATGGGTTATAAATAGACACAATAGTTAATTCGGCGTAACGAAAATATCAAGATATTGATCAAGGAAGTTGCAATTCAAGGTTGATCTATTAATTCGCTAATAATGCTTATAAACAGAAAACTACGCAATAATTTCGTCAAAGATACTGACGATAACCTATATTTGTTCAAATCTGATGAGAATTTCCTCTTACCATTCTCTCGCCATATTCCAATAAGGCAGGGGTTCTCGGATGGTAACAATCTACAGTTTTGATGCGGCGTCTTTCCAGACGATGTCTCACCTTTCTACCTTACGTCACCAGCACACGTGAGGATGTAATGACTGCGGCAGCAAACAGTGTTACCGAAGCTGGATATTGGGCCAAACAAAAATGTAACTTTTGTGGAGATGAGTATATTTTTATCATCGAAACGCTAAGGAGATTTTGAGTCACCACAACATTTCCGTACTTCTCTACACTCATTCTAGACATACTACCTCACTCATAGTCTGTCCATAATTTCTTTGCCTATTTTTACAGTCATCCATCCACATTCATGCTCAAAACTCCTCACACAATTTTTTCTAAAAACCCAAATAAGACTTCAGTATGCCGTTGTGTTGTAGGCGTATCATAGCCTTGTCATTACGAAGATTACATGTTTATAGACTCAATTATGCATTATTACGGATTCAACATCCTGCATTATCTAAAATTGCGTATTAAGTAAAACAGTATATTACAGAGATAACGTTTCGATCAGGCGCACATAAAACGACAATGTCAAAGATGTACAACAAACACAGGGGTTAATGGAAACCCTCAATCCAATCTGGTCGAATAATTGGTTAGAACCCACCTGGCTGGGAACAAAAGCGTACCAGCCACGTTGTTCAACGGAGGTTTATTGGCAACCGATGTAACATACCATCGCAAATTAACACAGCCGACCTCAATATTATCGGGGAACATGGCCTTCGCCTTGCGTCCGAACTCACTACACACTAATAGCTAATTTTCCCTCAGCACCTACCACTCAAGAGGTAAATTGACAGTAATAGATTCGTTCACTCCCTTTTCTTACTCTTTTGTAGTAAGCTGCTACCACTATTTTATACGAGTTTATATTCTTCCCTTGCTGCTTTCTATTTCTGATGCTCCTACTAGACTGGCTTTTCCATCAATATTGATTTTCAACCTTATTTAATAAAAGGATTCGTTTGATTGATACGAAAAAAGGGTCTATTTCCCAAAAAGTTCAGACACGATAAGCCGGGTCAGAGTACGAGTCCTTTAATTGTGTCCAATACAAAGCATAAAAGTAGGCCCAGTGATCTCGCAACAATACGAGTTATTTCAACAATAATAACCAGAGCATCGATATTGTTGCCCTTCCATACGTAGGAACTATGTACATTCGGTCCTTTGTTTTTCGGCGTCCATGTTTAGTGGCCAGCCTTTATTAGGGAATTGGAAGTGTGCGACACAAAGGGTCTTAAATTAAATCAACTACCCCAATATTCCCTGCAGGAGTGCTTTATAGGCTGCGGGAGAGTAGGGCGTTGTGACCGCCGCCTTACTAACACCATATTGAATTGACTAAGTCTAGCTTGACAGCATAAAATAAAACATGAAATGGACGGTACACGCTACTTCTTCGAACTATTTTTGCTTTTCTATGAGAACATTCGTGTCTGAGAGAATTAACTTCAATCCTTATTTTTCAAATGTGTACTGTTCTATTCCTGGGTAAATACAACGTTGCTTGCAAAGTATAGACAATGCTGCAAAGTTGGTCTTGCATTTTATTGTTCTATCATGTTTCGTGGAAGCTAGCGTTCACCTCTACATAAACTGTTTATTAAACTTTGTATCGTATATCAACGACAAATATTTATGATGTTTTCAAAAACTTTTCCACGTAGGTATTGCTGTTGCTTTGTTAATGTATAAATTCTCTTAGTATTTGATATTATCGATAGATGCTCTTTATTTAATACTTTCTTTGGTAAATATTTTTCCTTTAGCATGATTAAATTATATAATTGCTGGAGGTTCCATTAACTATGCAAAATACCTATGGACAGTAAATCTTAACATTCTCTTTAATGAAATGTTTTGTCTCGCTTAACCATGACTTGCATAATATGTAGGTGACATTCTTTTGTTTTCTTATCGTTGTTACAAAATTGTAACAGTCTATTCAGATAGCAAGGGTCAGTCATTGACACTCCGATATTTTTAATTCATCAATTGTTTCAATCTTGTCTATGAATCAGCCATTAAAATCGTGGTCCACTGTACTTTGTGGAACCACATTATAATAAATTTATCATTTAAAATCTTATAAATTTTACAGATCTATAAAGTATCCAGTTCGATTGTTTTTCCTTTTGTTCCCAGGTGGATAAAACAGTAAAATGTCATCACCGTCCAAGCATCGTTCCAAAAGGCAGACTCGATACAAACGACTGTTACATAAACGACTGCCAATTACAAAATGGCTTCCAGAATACAATTCGGAGAAGGCTGTAGCAGATTTAATTGCGGGCATCACAGTGGGCCTTACGGTTATACCACAGGCTCTGGCGTATGCGACACTGGCTGGGTTAAGTCCACAGGTACATATGCATGAAGTACACATTTTACTAGTAAATATTTTCCAGTGATATTAAAGTCGGTGAGCTTCCAATTTTAATAATAACATTTCTGTCCAGCTTCGGTCGCGCAGCAGACATAGGTACTCCTTAAAATATTTAATCTCGAGCGACATTCGACGTTCTGTTATCATATCTCCTATCAGGTCTTCCGAATATTTTTATCCCAAGAATCTGAATAACGTTTTAATATCGACAGGGAGTCACAGCCTCGCAGGTAAAAGTCGATCTGCTCCAAATACGAGGTTCTGATTGCATTTTCAGGGAGCATTGATCGGGTCATCACAGACATATGGCCGTATACTGTAGGCCTTCAGAGTACAGGTCAAAATATGGTGCGAACACTTATAGAAAGTTTTAGTTTATGTCATGATGAATAATCACTTTTTTGTTCAGAACTTTCGAATTTGATCGATATAGTAGTTGTATGGTTCATGTAGGCATGACTCTATAACTTTAATATAATAAATGTTGAATAATCTTAATTGAGGAAACGAATGAAAAAATATGAGTTTAGATTGAATTCGGAAAACTAATAAATACTAAGTCCAATAAAAAGACCCAAACAAGAAAACGTGTAACAGTTTGATCAAGAAGTAGATTTTCGATGTAGCTATGGCATATAGGTACATATTATACCTACTTTTTATAGTATTCGATTTCCCCCTTCTCGCAAGCCACGACATCGCACATTCTTATAGCCCTACCGAATACTTCCTTCATTCATGGAGGTAAAATGCGTACCTATGTAGAAAAACTATAATACGTAGCACTTCACACCCATAGGCCATAACCTAAAGGTAGTGAAATATGTGTTCACAATCGTAAAATTTTCAGGACGGTCTCTACTCATCGTTTATGGGATGTTTCGTCTATATAGTGTTCGGGTCTTGCAAGGACATTACTTTGGGCCCAACAGCATTGCTGGCTCTCATGACTTGCCAACAAATAGAAGGCAGGAACCCTGACTACGCCGTATTACTCTGCTTTTTGTCCGGCGTAATACAACTTGTTATGGGAATATTACATTTAGGTAAGTGCTGTGTATTCTCATTCTTATTTAAATAAAGAAAATGAAACGTGAATTGTGTTTTTCTCGCGTATAGTGCACTTAAATGTCGATGAATGGAAGCCTACAGAACTCGCACGGCGGGGCTGCAATACAATACTACCGCAATCTTTGCTCAACATGTTTTATTGCTTTGAGAAAGAATTCTGGCCGTTTGCGTTTTTTTTTTTTTCTTACGAAAGTAGCTGAATCAGTGTACTCAGTCTTATATAATAACAAAATTAAAATAAACCGATACAATATTATGCAATCCTGTCTTTCATCTAAGTAAATAGAAGCGCATTGTACTCGCAGAAGACACGATACTCGCAAGTCATAATGTTCTACTGTGTACATAATAATTATATCCTGTACCGACCAAGGCCGGCGCACAATAAATACTACTAGTTGCTAAAAGTGAGAGTAAAACATTTATCGTAATTCAATTCGATTGTGAAAAAATGATAACTTAATTACCAGTAGAGGTGGTTTTAATTAAATTCGACATATATTTTGGTCTATTATAAGGACAAACCTCCAAATTACTTTGTCCTTAAAATAGGACATTATGGGTTACATTATAAACGTGTTATTTATCGCTCTGAATGTGTTTGTATGAGTACATTAAGCCGGCTCAATAATTTTCCCTTTGTTATCTCCAAATTGAAGTTCGCAACCTATTCACTGTAGTATAGGAGTAGTTACATTTACAATGCGTCCTCAATTATCGTCGGTAGCTAGTTCATAACTAGTGTATACTTTAGTTTGTGAGCTTATCTCGCTATCATTATCCAATTTCCATTCAGTGTCGGGTATGGGGTCTGTTTCATTATTCACTGGCGTTCGCTTAATTTGATCTCTGTCCTACCTACAATCTTCCTATTAATTGTCACTCAGTTTTTTGGAATTGATTTTGATGTTTTGTTTTTTAAGTTATGATTGTATTTTTGTTTAGGAAAATTAATTACAGTTATATAAATGATCTCTAACAAATGTTCAGTGATTGTAATTACAATCAGTATCGAAGCACTTAGAACTTTTAATACCTAGGTGCTTAACCCATAAACAAGTTAATAGTGTGATAAAATTAAGTAGTATCTTTACCTAAAGTTCAATTTGCAATTTGATTTAACAATCGTTTTTAGTCATTTGTTTATGACTATTTATGTGTGGAGCTGAACCACACATCTAATGAAGATTTGCTCTTCCATGTAAGCGATAAGTAGCTATGAAACAATAACATGAGCTTCCATGAATCGAAAAATAAATCATAAATATCATTTTAGTGATGTTACCGTTATTCTCAAATTAATCTATTTAGTACACCTGTCAGTGTACTAAATAGATTCCTCATGAAAACTCGTCCTGAAACAGTTCCTTGCTGAACATTGCATAAAATATTATCCGTGGGGTCTTCTTATTTAATTTCTACGTAGGTACACTTACTACCTCTTTTTCTTCGACTTTCGAGATCCTATTCAACTTTAGTAACTTTGGGAGGAAGCTCGGGAAAATCCGCCTAAAATTCGTGGACTAGACCAAGATGACAGAATTGCAAAATTAAGCAATCGACCAATCGTGTTTGTGGAGGTTTCCAAGCTTCTTCGTACTTCAATTCTCTATATTTACGCTATAATGTTATTGTTTGACTACTGCTACAACAGGTTTAGTGCGCGTTTACTAGTAGGTACGTTATTAGTTCCAAGAATCCGTAACACGACGTGAAACTACTCCATGTATATGTATAGAGCTCGAAGGTGCACGCTGTCGCGTACCTTCGTCAATATCAAGCTTAAGGTATGTGTGACGTCATTAAAGTCACCTGATTTCTAAATCTAATAAAATACATCACTCTTATTTTTCAACTTTCTCTTACACAGGTGTTTTAATAGACTTCATATCGGTGCCAGTGACCGTTGGCTTCACTTCAGCCACATCTGTGATCATCGCTGTGTCACAGCTCAAAGGACTTTTAGGTCTTCAGTTTAAGTCTGGCGCATTCTTAGACACTGTGAAAAAGGTATGTATGCTGTTGTAAAAAGGTACGTATGATGTATAAAAGAGTTCAAATTCAAGTCGCAATGACATGTGTATACGTTAACTGGCATGCTATACCAGAAAAGCAAGTAGATAGCACACAAAAAGTTGCGATTGCTCAACACTTTTTTAATCTAATCCCATACATGAGTAATGATTAAATGAGGTAGCACTATGGGTGAGTAATAAAAAGGACTGTTATCAAAAAGCTGATGATGAGCAAAAACTTATGCAGAGGCTTCAAACACCGGAGGTTTAGATATAAAAGATTTAGATATAAAAGTTGCATCAGTGCATCTTGATAAAAAAGCAAATAAATAATAGTAAGTATTTATTTTTTTCACAAGTCATGTGTCGTGGTTTATTTATTTTGAACTATTTGTTTCAGGTAATAACAAATATACCCAACGCAAGAATTGCTGACAGCTCATTAGGAATATCGTGTATAGTCATTCTTTTAGTTATGCGTGTAAGTATTTCATTTTTCTTTCCATTTAATTGTTTAAATATTTCAATTTTGGGGTTTGCTTATATTGGAACGCAAATAGTTTTTTTTTGTTTAGGCTAGCACTTAAATCTAAAAGATAATGTGTAAAATAGAGAGTCGCCATACTAAAATATTATTTTGAAAAATAAACGATAATTTAAATTGTTTATTCAAAACTAATACCCGTAACAAAGGCTTCTGTAGTTCACGTGACGTCTATTTATTTTCAATGTGATGCTAAACAATAAAATGATTATTATAAGCAACATAAAAGAAGCAAAAAGACAATCGCTTATGCTGTTGCTCTTCATATGGTTTTCAATAAATTTCTTTAATTGCAAAAGCACTTTTTTGTTTTTCGAATAAAACTCGACTAGGTATATCGTATTATGACTTTATGAGTGTAAACTAGAATACAAGTCATTATTTTTATGACAATATTCAACAGGTGTTAATGTAGGGACTTACTTTTCCATTTATATATTCTTTTAAATATACACCTGAAACCCTGCTTTACACGTTTTCATGGTATGTGGCATACCATAAGGGTGCGTTTCCATTTGCAAACAACATGCAAATTGAAATACATTGCAGGGTACCATCGAGCGATTGATCAATTATTATCTTTACCCTCAGTAGCCCGCAATGTAATGCAACTTGCAATCGAGCTGGTTGCAGGTGGAAACGCGACATAAGTTGAAGCAACAATAAAAGTTGCACTATCGTACGTAACAATGTGAAAAAATATACTTTGCTTTAATGCTGGCATAAACTTACATCGTTTGATGCGGGAGTGCCGTCCAACACTATCTCGTATCAAAATTCAAAATTCAAAAGTCATTTATTCAAATTAGGCTGAGTGCCAGCACTTTTTGAACGTCAAAGTTCTACATAAAGACAGTCCCCCAAAACGCCCGTCCGTCACCACTTCCTAGTGTTGTAGCTGGGAAGAAGAAGTGGCGCAACAAACTCCCCAGCAACACATCTACCTGTTAAGCTTTTAAAAACTTGAATTTATACAATAGTATGCAAAGTATTTTACAATACATGACACAGAAAATAAAATATTCAAACTGTAAATCAAATTAAATAAATTAATTGACACTTGGTAGCTAGCACACTCCATTAAGCCATCAGAAATAGACAAACTCAAGTATTAACAAGTAAACCAAACTAATTATGCCTCCGGGCATAAATGGTGTGCCCGCTAACACGTCTATTACCGGGCTAAGAAGTCAGTCAAGGTAAAGCAAAGATTGCTATTCATTCCTTTTCTGAAGCCACACATCCAGTTTATGAAACTCACGTATCCAAAAAGTCAACACGATGAATAAGCAAAATTGAATAAAACAAAGAGTGTAAGTATTAAGTAAAAAAAGTGTAATTTCATAAGTGCACTAAGACAGACTTGTTTTATCACCTGCTATATTTTAAACAAAATGCCAAAAAACTGTATTGTTACCGTCATTCAAATAGGTACTTATTATTCATTAATTTTTAAAATACACAAGCCCAGCTGGTTTCAGTTTCAAGTAAATGTTTGCTATCAATTTGATCTGGTGCCGATATTCCAAATTGTGAATTTTGTTTCACACATCTGCTGTTATGTTATGTTGGCAAGCGATGTTTTGTATTTGCATTCCTTTGTGGACTACAGTGGCACTTAATTTGATGCCAGAGAACATCAGTTTGTTGTTTCATCGGCAAACGTGATGTTGACACTTGTCTCTAGAACACCAATTCAATAAAGTTCACGTTTCCGAGATAAACATATGAAAGGGCAATTATTGTATTCGTTATAAAGATATTCCAATACTTAGAGAACAATGAGATGTATGATAAAGGTTGATATTGAATTTGAATGAAAGGCGGAGACGTGTTTATTCGTGTAGAGCGACTTTTTTATTTCGAATATTCTACGCGGTCTTCCGTTTCAATAGCATTCATCTTATTAGCTCAAGTGTGTTCTATGTATTTAATGTTTCTTTGTGTACTCTTATGTATGGGATACGCAGCTCATTATGTTAATTCGGAGGAACTTTCGGTTAACTTTTCACGGTTTATCATGTTTACGTCTTTTGTTTTAGTTTCGTGCGAATATTGCAGTTGTTCATTGTTTTTCATTATTAACTGCTGGAGTATAGAGAAAATATGCATTTTAATTGACTTGGTGTGAATTCTGGGCTCTTTCTAGTGTGGTTCTACTGGCACACGTGTCTTTGTGGCAGGCAATTTACGGGGTTATCTACTTATTAACAAGTAGAAAAGTCGTTAAAAACCTTTTGAAATGAAGATATCAAATTATGATGGGTCGAAAAATAAATACGTTTCAAAAATCCGTAGAATCTACAAAAGAAAATTTATTATTCTTTTGACAGTCTAAATCTTATTTATAATATAAGCTTTCTTTTCAGAAAATGAAAGATATCAACCTGCCTCCGAGTCAGAAAGGCTTAAAGAAAACTCTCTGGCTGTTGTCAACGTCGAGAAACGCTATTGTGGTCATAGGATGCTCTTTAGCTGCGTTCTTCTTTGACAAATATTCCACTCAGCCTTTCAAACTCACCGGGACTGTTAAGTAAGTTTTATTCTTTTACTGTTCAACATCTTTACCGTATTTAAGTCCATAATCTTTGAAAATAATAATCTGGTGTTACTTTGGGCACAAAAGATTGTAGAGAACTTCTCCGAAAAAAATTATTTATTTATTTATTATTATTTATTTAAACTTAATTTACAATAGTGGTACATTGGCGGACTTAATGCATCAAGGCACTCTCTACCAGTCAACCTTTGGGTTAAAAAGACTACACTGTGTTGGGTTCACAACAAATAAAAATAAAATTTTTTTTTTTTTTTTTTCGGAAAGATTACACAAATAATACACTAAAAATAATGTATATACACGAAAAATAATGATTATTTTTCGGAAAAATCAAACTCAAAATCACTTTTTTATTGTATCTCAATTATTTAGATAGGGTGAAGGAGCAATGTAGCGTTATCTTTACAAAATAAAAAACCATTAGAATCAGTTTATTTATTTCCAAGATTGCTTCACGGACGGTCTTTATAAAACTGAGCTTCTTAGACAATATAAGAATATGTCGTCTTGCTTTGTCACATCATTATTATGTTTATTTAAAGTAGCTATTAGCTCATTATAAACAACCTGGTCTCGATCGCTCTATTTGTTATGGCGAGTTGCTCGTGTCCATGTTTGCTAACATAAATTTTCGTAATATTATCCTTAACATTTGTGTCTAACAAATGTTAGGGATAATCTTGTTTCCTTACCCATGAATATTGTTTTAAACCGTAATAGACATGGTCTTATTCAATATTATTATTTATTTAATTATGAAGTAATTAAAACGATTGGTTTAATTTCTTCACTTAAACAGTAAAGTATTGCAAGTATCCGTCAAAACATTATTCGTTTATATTCTGCAGGTATCAAGATCCTAGTAGCCAAAGCTAGAAAAAAAACCGGCCAATTGCGAGACTCACATACGACGAAAAACGTTTCTTGTATGGGACCTTTATTTATTTATTTTATTTTTTTGTTAGAGTGGCAATAGAAATACATACTGTTTATAATTTCAACTCTCTACATATTACGGTTTAAGAGATACAGCTTGCTGTCAAACACACGGACTGACGGACAGCGAAGGCTTAGTACTAGATCCCGTTGGCACCCTTCGGGTACGGAACCCTAAATAATTGTTAAAGTTTGGGATTCTTTAATGAAAAAGAGATTATCTTTTGCACAAAATCGTTTCCACTTTATTAAAGATATTGCACACAGATACCGAATAACCATAGACTATACAGTTGTAGAAACAAGTCACAACAGATAATATAAGTGCGGTCAATCAACGAACTAATAAAATTATATATTCAATAATAAATAAACTACAAATATTTTAAAACATCTAGTTAATTCTGATTCATATTAAATACTCCTTCACTAATTGATCTTGACGTGCCTAAACACACGCAATGATAAATTATACTAAAAATGTTTGTCTGTTAGGTAGTCATGCTATATGCGAGTACTTAATATTTCCTTGTTGATTGCTGTCCTTCAAATATGACCGATATTCGCTAATAACAGCTAAGGCCATTGATTCTACTACCAATTGGCAATGATTCATGAAAAGGCCGTTGATATTTGTTACTTACGCGATTCTAGAAACAATCGTTTGCAACTATAAAAGAATTAAGGACCGAACATTTTTAAAATGTAAATGTAAAATTCAGCTAAATTCATTTTTTATCATTTTTGACAACGATTCTCAGTTAATTGAAACGTGGTGGTTGAAACTGTCTATCACATAAACAAATATACCTTCATTTTATAACGTAGAAGTGATAGTTAATCTGATTGTGATAAACAATTAACTTTCTTGTCTACCGACGTCTCACGAAAAATTAGGAACATTTATTCTATTAGGCCGCTATCCCACTGGCGTTTTACGAGCGATCGCGTTTCTCCGACATCCCGAGCCCCTCGTGACAAACGTTAACGTCGCGTCAACACGACGTTAACGTTGCGTTTTTTGGCCACGCCAGCGCTTGTAAAACGCCAGTGGGATAGCGGCCTTATATGTCACGCGAATATGCAAGGGAAGGAACGAGAAAATTATGTTCCGAACACCCGTACTACATTCCAAATACGGATACGATCTGACGCATTCTAATTTTGAATGCATTTAGCTGCAAAACAAAAGACGGTTTTACCTGCAAAACAAATATCATCCCTGTTTAAATTGAAAAATATAGCCCAAAATCGAAACTAACTAAAAGCTCTTTTCTTCTTCCAGGGATGGTCTTCCCTCACTCCGCTGGCCGCCGTTCTCCACAGTCTTGGATGACGGAAGAGAAGTGGGCTTCATGGAGATGTGTTCAGACCTTGGCTCCTCCATATTTATAGTTCCTGTTATTGCCGTGTTGGGCAACGTTGCCATAGCTAAGGCTTTTGGTGAGTTGACGCTTGAATTTGAACTTTAAATTTATGGACATACGATTTAGATTAAAGTTTTGACAAGGTTGCTCTCACTGTAACCTTCTTTAGAGGTTTCGGTGAGTTAATATTTAAATTTGAATTAAGCCTTATTCTTATTTCTTTTAAGTTCAAATTCAAATCTGCGATTTCTACTATCAAATTGTTTTTTACCTCAACCATAATTTTGTTGAAGCATTTTAATAATAATAAGTAACACTGGCCTAATTTTCGATCCTATCTACTACTTTTAAATCGGAGAGACAAACGTAATACCAATTTTATTGGTAGTTAAAATAAATGGAAATAGGATCTATTTTCAAAGACTGACAAATAGTCAAAACAAAATACGCTGAAGTGCAGTACTTCAGAATCAATTGTTACAACAACGTTATGTCACGAATTTCTTCAATCGAAGAGGTTTATCAGCCGCTTATCGAAGTAACTCAAGTAAAACCGTTTACTTAATAGTGTCTGGAATCGAATGGTTGTTACTAAAAACATACCTTTTTTTTTTGAAGGTTGGGAATTCATCAAATTACTTCTTCCGCTCTGGGTGGAGCGGAAGGGCGTGTCAGACTCTTACTGACTAAAACCCATCCGTGTTCCTTCTAAAGCCCTTTGCGTTCCGCGGTGACTCTTTCAAACAAATTCCGCAACCCTGGTAGGACTAACAACATAGCTACTGTACCGTAATAACATACCTGTTTAATATTTTTCGTATAATGATGAGTATACATGCAAACGTCCAAGATAGGAATCCCCCCTGCAAGGAAAAGATTAAAATTGTTTATCTATATTGTCTATTATGTTTATTGTCCTGAAAAATACAATTAATGCTTAGCATTCAGTTTATACTTATCTAAAGCCGGGTATGACTTTCGATTGCGACTTTGGAAATTTTTAAAGGAAATTTCAAGGACTTTTTTTTGGAAGGATTTTTTGCGGTTATAATTTTTCAGTAATTCCTTTAGTAATTAAAATAAAGCAGACGTAGATTCTTCTCTTCTAAAATCAATGGGAAATGCAACTAAGTAACATTTATCGATGTTGGTTTCTGATAATAATAAAAAAAAACTTTCAGTCTCTTGTTTTTTTTGTATGGTCTTTCAAACTATACTTCACTTTTGTATGATTATCTTATATGCCTAGTCTTTTTTCCAACTATATTAGGGTCGGCTTCCAGTCAAACTGGATTCAGCTGAATACCAGTATTTTACGTGGAGTAGCTTCCTACCAGACCTCTACAACCCATTAACTGGGTAACACGGTACTCCTTGGCCAGACTGGTGTCAGATTTTCTGGCTTCTGACAATCCGTAACGACTGCCAAAGATCTTCAAATGACAGCCGGGACCAACGGCTTAACGTGCTTTCCGAGGCACGGAGGAAACTCGGTATGTTAAGATGGTCACCCATCCACAGACCAACCTTGGCAAGCGTTGCTTAACCTTGATCGACCCATGCGGCTGATATTCTTTAGCCACGAGCTCCACTTTTGTATGAATAATCACTATTAACAGAGAGTTTTATTGTATGGATACAGTTGAGACTTGTTTCTTGCAAGTTTATTTTTTGCTTTATGTTCGACATGATATTTGCCATGTCATTAGTTTTTATGAAAACTGCGTCTTTGAAGCCTAACATTAAAATTAAACATTTCGCAATCAAATTTCGGTTAATAACTATTACGCTAAATAAAAACAGCCGTACGGGTCAATCTTCGAGGTTAAGCAATTCTTGCCAAGGTCGGTCCGTGTATGAGTGACCATCCATTACGTACCTCGGACGTAAGTCCAAGCTGTTAGATGAACATATTTGACAGTCGTTATGGCTAGTTTACACAGTGCGAGCTAGCGTTCGAGTCAGCCTGCCAAGTAGCAGCAGTGCAGTAACTCGCGTCGCATGGACGTATCTTACGAGTTACTGGTACGTGTGAGTTGGATAGTAACTCGCACCCGAGTTTCGAAGAGACTCGCCTGCCGCTTTACATTAACTCGCACATGGCAGCAGCTCGGACATCAATCGCGTCGTTCGGACGCGTTCGACAGTAGCTCGCTAGTGTCAGCCAGGCAGTTGGGAATGAAACCTGCATTTTTTGTGTGCTGCGCCTCGCAAGAGACTGGGCAACTGTCTCTTGCTCCCAGTATCGTCGTGTAGACAGCTAAGGCGAGCCGAGCTACTGGCATACGAGTAGGCAATCCAAGTAACTATCTACTGTCTAGTCACTAGCTCGCATTGTGTAAACTAGCCATTACAGATACAATCCATTCCATTTTAGTTTACTTTTGCTTTTGTATCAAAATGATTCTCGTAGTGATAAGGTTTCTGTCAGAGGTGAAATAACAGGGAACGCGCGTGGGATGCTGGGAACAAAAATTCAGTCAAGAGATCATGTTAACCTGTTACTGGGTTGTGCAGGTGAGATAGGCAGCTGGTCCATGTAAAATACTAGTACTCAGCTGCATCTGGTTTAACTGGAAGCCTACCCAAACTTAGTTGGGTAAAGGTCTAACAATAATAAACGTTTATTTCGACCAACAACGGATACACATATATACACACATTACACATAATAAAGTAATAACAAAAACACACACAAAAAACAATACCACAAACACATTAATTCAAATTACACATATTACTGATTCCGATTGCTCAGTAAGTGAACCATACAGCAATGGTTCAGGTACTGACACTCGAACCTCTGCGCGAATGCCCTCAGGACGCCGTTGAAACGAGCACATTGATTAGACGTACAATTAAAATCACTTTGAAACAATAATCGTTATTAAGTGCTATTTATTGCGTAACGTAGTCTCAACAAGGTTATTTTA
The DNA here is from genome assembly GCA_002192655.3 of Mamestra configurata. Classification (NCBI taxonomy): domain Eukaryota; kingdom Metazoa; phylum Arthropoda; class Insecta; order Lepidoptera; family Noctuidae; genus Mamestra; species Mamestra configurata. The sequence continues at coordinate 16,389 of NDFZ01004851.1, forward strand.
TTAATCTTTACGCCGTCCGTCTGGTATTTAAGGGATTGTTTTGATTGTGACATAAAGCCTTGACATTCTCTTGTTTATGATATTGAACGCATTTAATGGGTCTATCAATATTGGTGTGAATTCGACTAGTCTGAAGTAATTGGTGATTTACTGTGTCTTAAAATGAGTGCCATGAAATGCCATGTTGAGAAGATGATTCGATTGGCTTATACTTATTACTATTTTAGTTTTATGATTACACTATAAACCGGTTGTAAACATTTACCAGATTTACGTATAAATTGCTTTAAGTTATTAAATAATTACTGTTTGTCAATTTGCAATAATAACTGATTTTCCTTCCTTAAATAGATTTGAAACGACAGCAATTAACACTTAATTTAACTGCACATAAATTAAAGTGCTCATAATAAAGCAACACTATAAGAGGTCCTATGTCCAAAGTTTATACTGTAAATGCGTATATTTAATGCGAGTTTCAACAAACAAAAAAAAAACATTACACATTTTTTTTCTTGGATAGTTCATTTACATGCACACATCAAAACACTTTTGTTTGTTTCTATTTTTAGTGCACCTGCCATGTTATCTCTCCACCACCCTTGCTTGACTTGATAATAAATGCCTAAGGCATTAAAGTCCAACAAACCTAACGCCCCAGCCGCCGCAACAGATGAAGACGCCCCGGGCGTCGGGAGTCGCAGGGCGATTCTCGGCCACCGTAGGCGCGGGCCTGCGGACCGCGAGCGTTGGGTGGCTCGCTGTCAGAACCAGTCGGTCGATTCTGTCACGTCCTTCCGCTACACCCAGAGCAGAAGAAGTCATTTGATGATTTCCCATCCTTAAAAAAGAGGCATTAAGTCCACAATTTTGTTGCCTGACGTAATAAATAAATCTTACTACTAATATAGTTGTAAAAGTTGAAAGTTTAGATGGATGGATGTTTGTTACTCAATTATGCCAGAATGGCAAAATGGATCTAGATGAAATTTAGCACAGGGATAGATTATAGTCTGGAATAGCACATACACTATCCCGGGAATATGTTCCCTTGGAATAATTTCCGATATTCACGCTAACGTAGCCGCTGGCAGAAGCTCATCTTGTCTGTCTATCCATCTTTATAATTGTATTGTTTCAGCGAGTGGCGAGTCAGTGGATGCGACACAGGAGTTGATAACTTTATCGCTGTCGAACATATTCGGTTCGTTCGCAGGCGCCATGCCGATCACAGGCTCCTTCTCCCGGAGTGCTGTCAACCACGCCAGTGGAGTCGCCACGCAGTTCGGTAGCATTTATACAGGTATGTCATTAGTGTTTCCTTTCCTTTGTCTTTTCGTAGAGCGAAGATCTTACCTCCAATTGCATTTCCGTTCTTTACCAAATTGGACTGCAGCCCTAACTGCAGTTATATCGTCTTTATTTAAAGTGAGTTTATTTGTTAAGCTTTCACACCTAAATTATTGAAATGATTTTGAAAAACCTACTAATATTATAAACGCGAAAGCTTTTTAAGAATGTATGCATGTTTGTTACTCTTTCACGCAAAAACTACTGAACGGATCGTGATGGCACAGAGGTAGATTATAGTCTGCACATCGAATACTTTTCATCCTAGGAGTATGTTCCCTTGGGATACGAAATTAACGCGGGCGGTAGCTAGTATAGAATAACGCGACCGAAGCCGCGGTCCGAAGCTAGTTAGTCATAAGTAGAGTTCAGTTTCTGTTCTGCTTTGCATCTTCTAGATTCTAGACTTTACAATAATCAGCCAGCTCGATATTAAAATTGACCTATTAAAAAAACTTTTTTATACAAAAAACAACCGACTTCCAAATAAAAAAAAACACTACAATGTATAAAATCGAAGTCGGTTTTAAAATACGAAAAAACAATCAAAAACACCGACTTCGAATTTGGTTGTATTTTTTTGTTAAGTATAAAGTTTTTTTATTTTTCACAAAGTCACAGGAAAGCAAAATACGCAATTTCGTTTACTTGGATGACATATTTTTTCCAGCTATTTCTATTTAAAAACCAATTACTGAACCCATTCTGATGAAATTTCTATGGGACCAATCGGAAAGTATATCCTTTCACATTTTTTTCAAATCGATTCATGGATGACGGAGTTTTGAGATAACAAACAAACAAAAAAAATCATACAACCGAATTGAGAACCTCCTTAATTGAATAGTACAATTCCATTTAACCTAATACAATAAAGCGATTAACTCCAGTCACGTCATGGTAAACACTTTCAAACGATTCGTATAACCGATTCAAAACATGAACACAATTGAGATCAGGAATTTTAAGTACAGGCTTAACAAGAAATTTGCAATGTGTTCCTTTTGATTAAAGTGATACTGGCACAACGTATGGAAAGAAATGTAAACTGTTGTTTATCACGTTTGAAGTCTTCAATAGTAGATGGAATGCACGATTCATTTAAATGAAACTTTGTCTCCGCGAAGTTATTGTTGTTCTGAACTGTATTTTCTGTATCTGAACTGTATTGTTACGCGCCAGAATTAATGCCGGTGTATCGACATTAGTTACTACTAACGCCATCTAGTATCGAGTAGCAGTACTAGTATAGTCAAGTACCTTCTAGTATTTTTTATGCTAGAACATTCTGATTTCTCGACATCTGGTCAGTCGGGACCGGTATTTAGGGGAACTTTCCAGATGTTTCGACAATAGAAGTTTCTGGAATTAACTGACCTATACAAAGAGCGCGTAGTCTGCGACCGAGTCAGTATTGGATTTGCGATACAAGCGAATACTTCAAAAGCGATCTTCAAGTGCGATTAAAGTTATCAGTGGTGAAGTTGTGTTTTATAATTAGTGAGTTTACAGTTGTAATGAATGTTTTTGAATTAAAGTGTCATTTTAATTATTTAATTGGCTGTTTTTTATTGTCACGAACCCCAAGCTCGTAACCGTATTCTTAGGGTTCCGGACGTCTGCATGAAAAAACAGAACCTTAATAGAATCACTCGTTTCTCTGTCTGTCTGTTCGTCTATCACAGTCAGTTTGCTCCGATCCTACTAGACCGATTCAATTGAAATTTGGCACCCATATGCCATATACTAATGAGAGCCACACACGGACGGTAAAATAAATTTGTAGGTTGGAGTTCTTTTTTGGCCATATATGAAAATTTACCTCGTTTCGGGGATAAGGGTTATTATCTCCGAAACTACTGAGCCTAAAATTTGGAGAAGTCTATTGTTTTAAGTAGACTATCAGCGAATGTTTTATTTCTTTTCGTTTCCAGGTGTACTGGTGCTGTTAGCTCTCAGTCTTTTGACTCCGTACTTCTACTTTATTCCGAAGGCAGCACTGGCTGCCGTCGTGATATGCGCTGTGATATTTATGATAGAATATGAAGTGAGTAGTTTTTAAATAAGATTCATCAATCTATAACGTGTAACAAAATAAACGCAATACCGCTTAAGGTGAAAGCGCCAGGGTAGCGCGAAATTCAAATTTTCATACGTTTTATGCATTTTGCAGGTCAGTGTCAGGTTGTACGTTGATAAAAATACGACTGGCAACCGTAAAAAATATGGCTTTACTGAGTTATAACAATTAAAATCATCAAAACAGGTTGTATTCATGTAACTCGATTGAATGGTTTTTTTATGAAATAACCATTCAATCGAGTTAAATGAACTTAGAGGGTTGTATTGATGATTTTAATGATTATAATTCTGTAAATAAAGACGTATTACGGTCGCGAATCATATTTTTTTCAACATACAGCCTGACACTGACTTGCAAATTGCAAAAAACATAAGAAAATTAGAATTTTGCGGCCTACACTGGCGCTTCCACCTTAAAAGGGTCATTGTACTAATCATTATGAACAACTTTTACTATGGGACCACCCGAAATCGCGAAAAATAAATCAACTGTTCAGTACATTTTCTTGAGTTATGCGCACAGAAGTGTATGGGAGAGTTTATTCTTTTTTCGTGATTTCGGTGTTTGTCCCATAGTAAAAGTTGTTCATAATGATGAATGACAATGAACCCTTTAGAGGTATTGCGTTTATTCTGTTACACGTTGTATATAGTATGTATAATTAAGACGTTAAAAATTCATTACAATATCTGATTTTTTCAATAAATTATTTAATTTTATTCGGCCACAACTTTTTTCCCACAGCGATACGATACTTACCGCCAAAATAAAAGATGTAGAATAAAAAAAAACCTTTCAAACGACATATTCGTTTAATTCTTAATTTAATATACCTCTTTCCATTCTTGTTATAGCTCAGCCAGTAAAACCGTCTATTCTGTTACAGGTAGTAAAGCCAATGTGGCGCTCCCGTCGCGCGGACCTACTTCCAGCACTTGCGACGTTTGCGCTGTGCCTATCAGTCGGCGTCGAGCTGGGCATCCTAGCAGGAGTAGCAGTCAATGTGATACTGTTACTGTATCCCAGTGCACGGCCGCAGCTTGAAGCGGAGATAGTTACGGTGAGGCTGTCTGCTTTTGGACTTTGTGGTTAAATAATATCCAGAGATCAGAATAGGTAGACTATATTTACCTAATGTTCGTGGAAGTAAGTAACATAGAGTTGATAATACCTCCTCTAAAATCCCGGAATCATAAACATGGCGATTGTATCCCGGGATTTAAGAAATGCGAATTACTTATTGCACGTTGAATACATTTGAACAAAATTATTATATTGAAGAATCTTAATATGTTTCTAGTGTTCCGTACCTACTAAAACTTAAATTAAATAGCTTTGTTTTCGCACAACTCTTGCTACTTTTGATTCTTCAAATCAATCATTTGTACCTAACTATACTTAAACTTCATGTTTTTATAATCCCGGATTTTAATTTTCATGATCCCATTTATGATTCCGGGATTTTACAAGAGGTATTATCAACTCTATGTTACTTACTTCCACGAACATTAGGTAAATACTGTCTACCTATTCCGATATCTTATAATAACAGCCACACACGTTGATATTCCAGGTTAAGCAAATCTTCTGGGAGACAGTCGTAACGGGTAGTCAGAAGCCAGAAAGTCTGACAGTAGTCTAGACAAGGGGTATCGGTCTCGCCTTAAAATGATTTCTACTTGTAAATGAACAAAGATCATATTTATAATTATTTCAACAGACTTTTTATGTCAGAACTATGTCGCAGTTCTAATCAGAATTATTTGTTAATATTGCAGAATGCCACAGGCTTCAGTTACGTTCTAGTAACAGTGGGCAATAGTCTATACTTCCCGGGCGTGGAGTACATCCGGCAGTACGTGGAGCGAGCCGCTAAGAAGCAAGGCGGGTGCAGCATGCCTGTCGTCATCGACTGTCGATACGTGCTGGGTAAGTTTGAATAAATGGGAGTCTCCCGAAAGTCTAAGCGTAGTTTGGGTCCTATTTTCAAGATTGTTTTTGGTTTTGATTATTTGGAATAAAACCACTAAAGTTGAAATTATTCTGGCTGACTGTAACTGTCACAATAGACCTTGTAGTTGAACATTCAACGTAACGGTAATAATGTTTGCTTTACTCTAGGACAATGTAGTTATTGCTATCAACAGCTTTCTTTTGTACATTGTTAATATTTAAAAAATGGATGTAACTGTATTGTGATTGATAGCACCAATCACCATATATCATAGATTAGAGCCTCGGTCCTCAGACCTAGAACACAGTTCATCTCTGCTACCTTCCGTAAAGTTGTAAGATATTGTATTGAATCATCCTTTTGCTTTTGCAGGTGCGGACTTCACAGCTGCCAAAGGCATATGCGCGCTATCAGGCTCCCTCGCGTCCCGCGGTCAGCCGCTAGTGTTGCTGTCGCCTCGCGCGAGCGTCGCGTCCGTGTTCAGTGGAGCGGGCTCTAACGTGGTCGTGGTGCTGACGCACGCCGAGCTGGACTCTACGCTACAAAGTAAGTTGACGTTGTAGTGGATGTCTTCGTTCTCTGTTAGACCTATGGCATAGTGCACTATCAGGCTCCCTCGCGTCCCGCGGTCAGCCGCTAGTGTTGCTGTCGCCTCGCGCGAGCGTCGCGTCCGTGTTCAGTGGAGCGGGCTCTAACGTGGTCGTGGTGCTGACGCACGCCGAGCTGGACTCTACGCTACAAAGTAAGTTGACGTTGTAGTGGATGTCTTCGTTCTCTGTTAGACCTATGGCATAGTGCACTATCAGGCTCCCTCGCGTCCCGCGGTCAGCCGCTAGTGTTGCTGTCGCCTCGCGCGAGCGTCGCGTCCGTGTTCAGTGGAGCGGGCTCTAACGTGGTCGTGGTGCTGACGCACGCCGAGCTGGACTCTACGCTACAAAGTAAGTTGACGTTGTAGTGGATGTCTTCGTTCTCTGTTAGACCTATGGCATAGTGCACTATCAGGCTCCCTCGCGTCCCGCGGTCAGCCGCTAGTGTTGCTGTCGCCTCGCGCGAGCGTCGCGTCCGTGTTCAGTGGAGCGGGCTCTAACGTGGTCGTGGTGCTGACGCACGCCGAGCTGGACTCTACGCTACAAAGTAAGTTGACGTTGTAGTGGATGTCTTCGTTCTCTGTTAGACCTATGGCATAGTGCACTATCAGGCTCCCTCGCGTCCCGCGGTCAGCCGCTAGTGTTGCTGTCGCCTCGCGCGAGCGTCGCGTCCGTGTTCAGTGGAGCGGGCTCTAACGTGGTCGTGGTGCTGACGCACGCCGAGCTGGACTCTACGCTACAAAGTAAGTTGACGTTGTAGTGGATGTCTTCGTTCTCTGTTAGACCTATGGCATAGTGCACTATCAGGCTCCCTCGCGTCCCGCGGTCAGCCGCTAGTGTTGCTGTCGCCTCGCGCGAGCGTCGCGTCCGTGTTCAGTGGAGCGGGCTCTAACGTGGTCGTGGTGCTGACGCACGCCGAGCTGGACTCTACGCTACAAAGTAAGTTGACGTTGTAGTGGATGTCTTCGTTCTCTGTTAGACCTATGGCATAGTGCACTATCAGGCTCCCTCGCGTCCCGCGGTCAGCCGCTAGTGTTGCTGTCGCCTCGCGCGAGCGTCGCGTCCGTGTTCAGTGGAGCGGGCTCTAACGTGGTCGTGGTGCTGACGCACGCCGAGCTGGACTCTACGCTACAAAGTAAGTTGACGTTGTAGTGGATGTCTTCGTTCTCTGTTAGACCTATGGCATAGTGCACTATCAGGCTCCCTCGCGTCCCGCGGTCAGCCGCTAGTGTTGCTGTCGCCTCGCGCGAGCGTCGCGTCCGTGTTCAGTGGAGCGGGCTCTAACGTGGTCGTGGTGCTGACGCACGCCGAGCTGGACTCTACGCTACAAAGTAAGTTGACGTTGTAGTGGATGTCTTCGTTCTCTGTTAGACCTATGGCATAGTGCACTATCAGGCTCCCTCGCGTCCCGCGGTCAGCCGCTAGTGTTGCTGTCGCCTCGCGCGAGCGTCGCGTCCGTGTTCAGTGGAGCGGGCTCTAACGTGGTCGTGGTGCTGACGCACGCCGAGCTGGACTCTACGCTACAAAGTAAGTTGACGTTGTAGTGGATGTCTTCGTTCTCTGTTAGACCTATGGCATAGTGCACTATCAGGCTCCCTCGCGTCCCGCGGTCAGCCGCTAGTGTTGCTGTCGCCTCGCGCGAGCGTCGCGTCCGTGTTCAGTGGAGCGGGCTCTAACGTGGTCGTGGTGCTGACGCACGCCGAGCTGGACTCTACGCTACAAAGTAAGTTGACGTTGTAGTGGATGTCTTCGTTCTCTGTTAGACCTATGGCATAGTGCACTATCAGGCTCCCTCGCGTCCCGCGGTCAGCCGCTAGTGTTGCTGTCGCCTCGCGCGAGCGTCGCGTCCGTGTTCAGTGGAGCGGGCTCTAACGTGGTCGTGGTGCTGACGCACGCCGAGCTGGACTCTACGCTACAAAGTAAGTTGACGTTGTAGTGGATGTCTTCGTTCTCTGTTAGACCTATGGCATAGTGCACTATCAGGCTCCCTCGCGTCCCGCGGTCAGCCGCTAGTGTTGCTGTCGCCTCGCGCGAGCGTCGCGTCCGTGTTCAGTGGAGCGGGCTCTAACGTGGTCGTGGTGCTGACGCACGCCGAGCTGGACTCTACGCTACAAAGTAAGTTGACGTTGTAGTGGATGTCTTCGTTCTCTGTTAGACCTATGGCATAGTGCACTATCAGGCTCCCTCGCGTCCCGCGGTCAGCCGCTAGTGTTGCTGTCGCCTCGCGCGAGCGTCGCGTCCGTGTTCAGTGGAGCGGGCTCTAACGTGGTCGTGGTGCTGACGCACGCCGAGCTGGACTCTACGCTACAAAGTAAGTTGACGTTGTAGTGGATGTCTTCGTTCTCTGTTAGACCTATGGCATAGTGCACTATCAGGCTCCCTCGCGTCCCGCGGTCAGCCGCTAGTGTTGCTGTCGCCTCGCGCGAGCGTCGCGTCCGTGTTCAGTGGAGCGGGCTCTAACGTGGTCGTGGTGCTGACGCACGCCGAGCTGGACTCTACGCTACAAAGTAAGTTGACGTTGTAGTGGATGTCTTCGTTCTCTGTTAGACCTATGGCATAGTGCACTATCAGGCTCCCTCGCGTCCCGCGGTCAGCCGCTAGTGTTGCTGTCGCCTCGCGCGAGCGTCGCGTCCGTGTTCAGTGGAGCGGGCTCTAACGTGGTCGTGGTGCTGACGCACGCCGAGCTGGACTCTACGCTACAAAGTAAGTTGACGTTGTAGTGGATGTCTTCGTTCTCTGTTAGACCTATGGCATAGTGCACTATCAGGCTCCCTCGCGTCCCGCGGTCAGCCGCTAGTGTTGCTGTCGCCTCGCGCGAGCGTCGCGTCCGTGTTCAGTGGAGCGGGCTCTAACGTGGTCGTGGTGCTGACGCACGCCGAGCTGGACTCTACGCTACAAAGTAAGTTGACGTTGTAGTGGATGTCTTCGTTCTCTGTTAGACCTATGGCATAGTGCACTATCAGGCTCCCTCGCGTCCCGCGGTCAGCCGCTAGTGTTGCTGTCGCCTCGCGCGAGCGTCGCGTCCGTGTTCAGTGGAGCGGGCTCTAACGTGGTCGTGGTGCTGACGCACGCCGAGCTGGACTCTACGCTACAAAGTAAGTTGACGTTGTAGTGGATGTCTTCGTTCTCTGTTAGACCTATGGCATAGTGCACTATCAGGCTCCCTCGCGTCCCGCGGTCAGCCGCTAGTGTTGCTGTCGCCTCGCGCGAGCGTCGCGTCCGTGTTCAGTGGAGCGGGCTCTAACGTGGTCGTGGTGCTGACGCACGCCGAGCTGGACTCTACGCTACAAAGTAAGTTGACGTTGTAGTGGATGTCTTCGTTCTCTGTTAGACCTATGGCATAGTGCACTATCAGGCTCCCTCGCGTCCCGCAGTCAGCCGCTAGTGTTAGCAAGCAAGCTTTACTTTAAAGAGGTGACCAATGCTAGTCGACAAAGAGAAAAGAAATGGGATAACTGGACTGCTGGTGGTCTTCAAAGTTTAGTAGACTATACAGTCAGATGCCATGGAAATCAAACATACCTGATGCTTTACCCAACACTGAGAGTCAATCTTATTTTACTTAAGCAGCAATAAATACGTTTTCTAATTGTTTATTTCTTTTAGCGTAAATACTGAAAGATCTAAAATAAATTTTCTTTTCGCAGGTCTAACTGGAAACATTCCCCTTCCAATACTAAGCAGCAAGGAGCACACGCCGCCTCCCAACTACGACTCACTGAAACAAACAGACGACGACGCCATCACAGAGATTGTGATAGCCGAGGAACAGAACAGCATGCCGCTGTTAAGCAAGAACGGGACGAGATCTCAACAGAACGGGGACAATGATACGTGACGGTAATGCGTAGTGTGTAGGTTTAATTTAGTTTATTGATTGAGGTTCTGTGGCTGGCAGAAATGGATCTTGCTTGAATGAAGGCATTAAGAAAAAAAAATCATTTTGAAAATTATTAAAACATAAAAAAGCAAAAAAACACTGGCTAGTACGTCGGTGGCAGCGCGTAGGTCGTTTGAGCTGCATGTTTTGGGGCACACCATTGCAGTATAATATTCCGAGAACTCTTGTTATGTAGCATAACCAAGCCTTCAATTTAAACTATACAACTTTCCAGATTAAATTAAACATTCTATTTGCAAGATCTTTTTTCCAAGTCCATTAAAATTTCAGTGTGGAGGTATTTGTGTAGATATAATAGCGTACAAGTTCGACAAAGTGTCCTTTGTGTAGAATTGTAAATAGTTCCTAAAACTTCGGATTTTGCAAGTTGAAAGTACTTAATGAAGCTTTGGTCTCATTGAAACTCTTTGTACATTTACAAAGAGTTAAAAAACCTCTTAAAAGGTTCCATTAATTATCCTCTGCTTGCAACGTTGTCGAATTAATGGTGAAAGAGGCATGCATTAAGGCTTTTAAAATACGTATCATAGAAGTCCGAATTTCTATATTCCCATATTTTGACATTCCTTTTTGATCTTTGGTATGAATGTGGCTGAAATCAAGCTTTATTATCAATTTGGGGCCGATTTTTCAAAAACCAGATAATTTTAACCTGTGAAAATGTCGTTTTTTTATACTTAATATTGCAAACAGCCATATTTATTCTTCAGTTTAAAAGTTATCTCACTACTTAAAAATCAGCCCAAGTGTATTGCTTTCCTTTCAAGATATAAAAATCTTCCAATTAATCTGTGTCTCCCATATCAAGTCTTTCCAATTAGATAAGTTATTGACTATTGTCGATCTTGTACAGAATAATGAATAAAATAGAATAAGTAAAGAATAGATAAATTAATAATACAATTTAGTATACATTACTGCGTTCAACGCTAAGCAATCTGACCCATGATCGCTCAATCTATCGTTGAGTCAGTCGAAAGTATACTTCATTATTAATTATACCGACTATGACAGTTTCATTAAGTCAAATAACCTTATTTTTGATAAGCATCATTGTAAAGCACGTGTAAGGCAATGTGATATCGATAGATTGAGCTTTAGAGAACATCTCTACCGGCAAATTTTCTTCCCGTCGGCATCTCTCACCGGACTATTGCAAAAACCGTAAGTTTGTTATAAATTATGCAAGATTATAAACTCTCTTTACGTTGGAACGAAGATAATTTAAAATACAATAAATCCAATCCAAATTCGACAGATAACAATAAATCAGTGAATTATTGGGAAAAAAAAGTTTGCAATGCTAACGACGCTATTTATGATAAATTTACGGTGTTTAAAAATAACCTGGTGACATATGCACCACATGGCATAACTGTTGCGGCCAAATACATTTAAGGGCTAACTAACTTCGGCGTCAATTGCCCACAGAGATAGTCTCTAAAAACTCATAATTTTATCATAACAGTAAGAATTATTTCCCTTTCTTTTTAATAATAGTATATAAACAACTATTAAGTGTTATATTAATGCAATATTAGGCAAATTAGTACATAAGGATAAGCAATGTTTTGTACTGGTATGTAGGTATTTTGGTAATTTTTGTATTGCAGTTTGAGATCTTGTTATTCGGGTGACTATTCATTTATGGACCTTATTTATAAAAATCTCTGAACTATTACAGACCTTAATTCATTTTTTTTTGTGGGGGATGACTTATCTGTTCCGAAGTTTTTTTAAATAAGCGTGTAATAAATCTTTAGGTATTTAAATGTTTTACCTAATTTTATTCTTATCTTACATATGGTCAGTGAAATCCATCAAAACGATCATATTTAGAAGGCCAATTCTACTATTTTAAACCGACTTCAAAAAAAGGAGAATCTCCTTTTTTTAAAATAGTTCAAAAAAAGAAGGTGCTCAATTCGGTTGTATTTTTTTTAATATATTTGTTACCTCAACTCTTTTTTCATGTGAAAGGATTATACGTTCCGATTGGTCCCATAGAAATTTTATCAAGATCGGTAGTTAGGTTAATAAATCAAAATAGCTGGAAGAAATAGAAAATATACCATCCAAATAAACGAAATTGCGTGTTTTGCTTTCCTGTGACTCTCCAGTGGTGATGTTAGGTATGGGGTACCACTAAATAGTGTAAAATAATAAACTTTTTTACAAAAAAATACAACCGACTTCCAGTGTAGTTTTTTTTTATTTGGAAGTCGGTTGTGTTCAAACGGCACTTCAAATGAGTAGAATTGGCCCTTTGGTATTTAAACCTTTTAACTTAATTTTATCCTCATCCTACATATAGTCAGTAAAATCTATTATAATTTGTGTTTATTTATTTTTGTATAAGTTATTATTGTTTTTATTTAAATGTGTCAGACCCAATACGTCTCGAAGGCATAAAGTAAATAGTACCAAAGATGAGTGAGTCTATTATATCATAACAAATAATTTAAAGATTGGCCAAATCGATTGAAATCTCCAAAATTAGAATGATTATATCGGTACCTATTTTATCCAAAATTGTCTACTTATTATTCAGTGTTTTTAAGGATCTTCATGTGTTTGCAATAAAACTCAACAATATACCTCTATTATTATATTAAAATGCAAAGTCAAGAAACATAGTGCTTGCCATTAAAATAATAAACTGTTCTAAATTATATTAAAATTGTAATGTGTTTACTTATTTTTTAAGTATTTATTATAATCATGAGAGTGATAAATTGCTCTTCAAGCACATTTTTGTGGATTGGCTATTATTATTATAAAGCATTAAACAGCGCTGGATACCGGTGAAGTAAAAAACATTTACAATCTGTGTACTACTTAAAAATACAATTTACAATTGAGTTTGATTTTTTATTTTATCCATCAAAATTATTGTAAACCACTTCTTATATTGCAATAAAAAAGTTTATTCTTACAAACAAAGAATAAATGATAGCTTGATTTTAAATATATATATAAAGGACAGTAAAAAAAGATTTATATCACATTCACCCCCGCGTCGTTCATTAAACGAGCTGGTGCTCTTTTCTCTCTTGTGATGCGCTGGGGTGCTAATCGTGAGCGAGAAAGTTCTCAGCTGTTGGTTTCGCAATTCCAGAGAATCTCCAGCTTGCATCTCTGCTTCATACTCGGCTTCCTCGTGATGATCTTCGGAATCATTTTCATCACTCGGCATTTCGGCGGCAACGGTAAAGGTGCTAGCAGCCTGTTCGATATAAGTTATACGACCATCCGGTAACCTCACCTGAGAATATGATGGAGCGTCTTTAAGCTCCATTTCTGCCACTTCGGCATTTGGTTACTCTATGACTTTTACGCATCATTGCAGGGCCTAATTCCAAGAGTCATGTTGCTATGGATCCTCCATTTGAAATTGGTTGGGGTGTAGCATTAGTGGTCACAGCGATGAGCAACTAGAATCCAAAGCGTTACTGATAACATTTACGAGCTTTCAATTTTTTTAATTTTCAAGCATAGGATTATTGTCTTCCATGTTTTTATTCCTTTAAATGCCCTTCATACTGTTTTCTTGTGGATATAGTGTGGTTCGTCTACATGAGGTCCCAATTGCTATCAAGTAGCTCCGCAATTAGTTGGACAAGGCTGGGATAAGGCTATCCGGAAACCCTTAAGTCGTGAATAAGTCCTTCAAACATTTTATTACGGCGCCAAAAGACACAGTTTGCATGGGTAGGCTAATAGGAATCTTGAATATACATCTATGATCGTCAAGATGTAGCGATTTTGAGTCTTAGTTATTGATCTTTCAAATTGAGTAGGTGCTTTTATGAGGGTTCCCTACTTGCTTATTGATCAGGTCTCGAATTGATCACTAGCTTGAGAATGTTTTTGACTTTATAGCAACGGGTTTTCGAAAGATTACTAAGCAGTAGCTTCCATAACATTGCGTATGTAAAGGGATTTGCTGAGCCTACGAATTTGATTTCTACTGATGAATGGTCGCTTAGACTGCCATGGCCAATTATCACATCAGCACACAGAACTTCAAAGGTGTAAAGAGGATTCTCCTTGTAGATTTGCTTGGTAAGCTTGTGTTTTAAAATCGTTTTTCATGGTTTCTTTACAAGGATAGCGTTTCGAACTAAGCGACAAATGCGAAATGTTTGTCGATTAAATTTGTGAAACTTCCACTGCAAATCAAGGCATACTGTAGTCTTATGTAGACCAGTTGGTGACACTGCTGAAATTACTGATGAATGTGGCACTACAGCGCTGCTAGCCGTTTTATCTGTTCGCACCTTCGGTAAAAAAAGGGCACAATTTGATGGAAATTGAAACTTCAGTTACTTGTTCTACTGACGGTGCGTTGTGTTTCCGTTTCTGCAAACTTTGAAGAAATGGCCTTTCTTTCCGCAGTTTAGAAAAGTTACTTGAAAGCCATCTAATGCTCGTTCCCCACAAAAAAAAAACAGCACTTACGTGAAGGATCCGAAGCCCGATTGGAGCTGTTTCCCGCTTCATCGGTATTTTAGATTTAAGTCAAGTGACCTTTGACGAATTTTCTGAGATTGTAGGCCCGCAATGAAAGCGTCACGCACATATTCGTTTCTATATTCTTCAGTAGTAAGAGACTGTAAGACCACTCAAGTACTATGCTTGACCTTTCCATTATATCTCTTCAAAGGTACCCGAAAAATAAATTATGAATGTTTGTCATTACTAGAAAATGTAAAGGATCTCGATAGATGTACATTCAGGACGGCTGTAAGTCTTACTTTTTCGATTTTGGATTTAAGAATGTCAAAAAGTGTAGGTGGGTCACTGGCCGCTATTGTAAGTTTATTTGGCGCCAACCATAGTTTTACCGTGGGTATTAGTCTGCCACTGCCTCTTCCGACTTTAGTTTTGTTTTGTTGAAGACAGAATTAATTTTTCGATCTTAGGTAAATTTTATCTGATAGGCCTAAAGCGCTCGAATATTCATATGACTCTCTCATAGTCTAGTAGATTTTAGATGTTGAACAGTATTTTTATTTTGATACCGTCTGTTATGATTTCTTCGTCCTTATCTTAAATTGGCGGCTCGAGTCCCCGGATTGACACCTTATTCATCTACGAGCAATGTCCGTTTATTTGAGACCAAAACTACGGCTTGTTAACTTGGATGACGTTTGAAGTTAGGCGATAAAACGAAATTTTCATCGGTAAAGCTGGTGGAACTTCAACTGTCAATAAATTCAGTAGCTTTATGGCTATAAATTTGGCTCTAGTGATGGCAATACAGCGTTACTAGCTGTTGTGCTTCCGCTCCTGCAAACATTGGCAAAATGGTCTGTCACTCCGCAGTTCTGACAAGTTGCTTGAAAGGCCGGGAATTTGATTATCTGAAGCATGTTTTCACACAAAAGAAGTAACGCTTTCGTGATAGAGCCGCAGCCTGATTAAGGCTGCTTCCTGCTTCATCAGTATTTTAGATTTGCGAGAGTTCCTTCACAGAAATATTAGTTACGAGCTCTTTACAATTCTTTTCAGCCATTTCAAAGGAAATAGCCTGCTATCACGCCTCTTCAAGGCTTTCAAGTATGTTTTGACGAATTTTCTGAGATTATAGGCCCGTAATGAAAGCGTCACACTCATATTTATTTCTATATTCATATTCTATTCTGCAGTACTAACAGTCTTGAAAGAGCAAACAAACGTTCTTTGTTACAATGTGCTATATAAATTGCTTGCACTTGTTAAATAGTTTGTTTTAATTTAGGAACGTCTGATATTTTTCTTCGTCGGTTTCTTCCGACTAAACAGTTAGTGAAAGTCTCCTTTCAGTGCCGACATTCTTGATGAGAGGCTGATAAGAGTCCCCGCATCGACATCTGATTTGTCTGGCCTTAGAAGTCGCGCAATGGAAGCCATCGTTTACTGCGTTTTTTAATACAAATAAATTGATACGAGAGAAAATAGTAAAACCATATGTGAATTATAGTTCTATTGTTTTAAAATTATGCGAATGTATGGTATGGCCGAGCTGTGACAAAGAATGAATGATTACTTGTTTTTAAATACTTATAAATATAAAGGACAATAGTAAACGGTGAATCTATTTATTGTTTTTATTTAAATGTGTCAAGCCCAATACGATTCGAATGCATAACTTAAATAGTACCTACCATAGTAACAAAAATGAATGAGTCTAATATATCAAAAGAAATATTACCTATAGAAATTGGCCAAATTGATTGGAATCACCAAAATTCCAATGTTCGTGGTTTGATCTAAAATTGTCTAATTTAATCAGTGTTTTAAGAATGGATTTTTTTTGAGATTATCATTTTATTTATGCTAAATTGCTAATAAAATGTTTGAATTTTTAAAGAAACAATGCATATCATGCATGCATTAAAATAACAAACTTTTCTAAATTCTAATATTAATTATTTTATGCCTAGGTTGAAGTTTGAAGCATTGATGTAATCCTTATATAGTGATGAATAGCTCTTCAAGCACAAAGTTATGGATTTGCAGCATATAAACGATGCTTATTACCAGTGAAGTAAAAGTGTTGAACAATCTATATACTATTTAAAATTACATTTTCACAATCATGTTTTCTGTTTTATATTATCTTTTAATCTCGTTTGTTTTCATCAATGTCTCATTAACCATTTCTTAACTTGCATTTGCTTATCTTGTTGAAAGATCAAGTTATAAAGGATTGTAAAAGATATTTTATAAAAGAAAGAAATATTTATTCAAAATAAATAATATACATTGTATAAATTATCTATGTACTATCATATAAATCTTAGCACCATAAAGTTACAACATATTAAATGCATGTCTGACTATTTACTAAAAATAATGAGTATCATAAGTCATACTAGACTGAAAAATATACTCTAGAACTCTTATAAATGTCGAAAAATAAATTAAAAATAACATCTATCAATCAGTCAATTACACAAACCGACAATTCAAAGGCGTATTTTGTATTATTCTGAACTATCAGTAAAACATCTGTTGAACAAGAAAACGTGAAAATTGTTGTATCCATTTGTTCACCAGCAAACTAAAACTCCTAATGATTTATTAATGTATACGCATCTGACGAGTCGGTTGCCTAAATGCAATCTCTGTTATCCCATCACCCGAACCCTTAGCCGCCAAAAAGCCAGCTAAAATGTGCCTTAGAGCTCTACAATAAAGTTCCAAGTCTACTGTTTGACGACGGTTTGGTGGTGGAACATTGGCTTAGACGCAGAGAGAAGTTTCTCAGAGACGACGTGAGCTATCCTTGCGCTACGCTGCCAGACCAACTCCCGGGTACGTTCGTTGTTGCTGTCCACTCGAACCTGGGAATTAGAAGAAAAAAACATTGAAATATAATTTGGTTACTTGGGCTTTGTAGCCGGCGCACAGCACACAGTAGACTAGAGAACGTTTCTAGCGCGCGGAAATTCAAAATAAGCAAGTTTCGACAAAAGTGATGTAGGGTATTTAGAATTCTTCATTGTGAATTACCTTCAAATATGTATTTTTTTTATAAGATGACAGTCAAAGTTGAAGCAATTATTTGTTTTGTGATGGTAAACTGAGTGTGAGGGTGTTGGTTCTCTCACAGTGTCTTTATTCGTCGGTTTTGACTATCCTTGTATTATTAAACGTGGCTAGAACGAGTAACCAGAAAAGTGAGAGGTAAGTTTTTATTATTATTGTACTGTCACTACGTCAATATAGTAACCGCTGCGTATTTTTCATGGATACATTAATATTACTAAGGTTTCAAAAAACGTTAAACATTGTCACACTGTGTGTAGTAGGAAGTAAATTCACTAAACCAAATCATTTTTGCGCGCTTAATTGATCCTCGAGCCCACTGTGCGGTGGTAAAACGTGACCAAACAAGTTTAAATTTGAAATATTATTCCCGAATTTAGTTGTACGAGTAAGTTAGTCGTTTTGTTAAAATAACTGATCTTTTGATTAACCACTAACGGCAAATCGATCTCACAGAGAGATTTAAATCGGCTAAATGAAACCATCGATTAGATTTAGTTTCAACGTTCTGCGTCATTGTTTCCGTTTTGTTCTAAGTCGAGCAGAAAATAAAATTAGTTTCGCAAATGATTCGGACATAAAATTTCGTCATACTTTCAGTTTATTTTCTCTACTTTCTTTCGTAATGTTGGTGATAATGATTTTCTAGTGAGACCTAAGCCCCTAAATGTACCTGTTTTGGCTGAAGAACTTTTATGGTATGTAATGTAGCGACGCCTTGGTTGTTGACCCTCAGAGTAAGTTTGCCGAGCATCTCAGCAGTGGTTGCTGTAGCGGACCTGATGTCTTTTTTAGCTCCACGCCCAATCTAAACAAAATTAAATTAATAATAAAACATTGTGTAACTGAATAACTGAAAAAAGAACGCAACAAAGAAGTTTGCATCAAAAGTTACTTTCGTGCAACGAAAATTTGATATAATAAACAACTTATAATATGTCCGTGACCCTCACCTCTTTCTCGACTCTCAGTATCAGCGGTCCAACAGCAAAGTTGCTCTTGACAGTAGTGTGGTCGGCCATGATGCTAACTGAAACGTCACCGGTCCTCCTCAGTGATGACAAACCATACAACGTTCCCTTAGCCCTCGGCTTGCTCTTCACTGAAGTCTTCGTCTTGTTCTTGGTCGGTGGTTTCTTTGTCGTAGTCTTTGCTGGGGCCTTTGTCGGCTTAGGTTTGGGCTTAGTCGCCTTAGTAGGTGGCTTAACAGCTGGCTTCCTAGCCGGCTTCGGTGTTGGCTTCGGTGTTGGCTTCGCTTTCTCAGACCCAACCTTATCTTTAATGGCTCTAGGTTCATTCGCAAGAGGAGTTTGCTCAGCTACAACTTCATTGGGTTTCACTTCGTTGGCTTGAGTAATCTCTTCTTTAATAGCTGGGATTTCCGAAACTGTTTTTTCTTTGGTGATGTTTGCTTCAGTGCCACGTGCGGTAGTTTTCTTCTTGTTTGAGGTTTTCCTAAAAGAGAAATTAAGTTACGTAAGGATATGTCCGGTTTATTATTAGGTTGAGTCAACCAGTTTGTGTATCGTTTAAACAAAGCTGGTGTTATGGACCGCTGTCTGCGTCATTAGTCATCAAGTTGCATATTTTAGTGCTTTCTCCTTTCTGAATATTTTAAATTATTGTAGTGAGAAGTCTTACCTTTTCGGTTTAGTCTTGTTACCCTTCTTTGGCTTGGTGGTCTTCTTGTTAGCGTCGATGGGCTGAAGCTTGACGCTGACGGGATCATACGACGTCCTCAGAATATCGTTCATCTTCTCTAAGATGTTGTCAACGAATCTGTTGTACTTGACGATGTAGATAGCTGGCACTGTCGCCGGCTTCTTCGTAGTTTCTTCACTGAGAGCGCCTGTTAAATAGTTATTGGCGGTATAGACAATTGGGAAAAATACTACTGAGCATGTAACTATCCTTAGTTTCATCAAATCAAATTTCTGTCCTGAAAAGTATCTGCCTTGCTAAGTAATAATGCCTCCCATTATCATTAACTCCAAGATGAACTTGTACTTTGCGTGATAAAATCTCTTAATCTGATAGTTTTTTTCAAAGTGCCAATTAAAAGTTCATAACTTGTTAACTCATTGCTGTTTAAGTGATTATAATTCTCTAATATTATTTCACCTTGTCTAAAAACTTCTGCCCGTTTGATGCATTGATAGTTGTTTCAGTTATAAACTAGCTTTCATGTTATTTAATTGAGGGCCGAATCTGGGACACAGGGAATACCCAGAGGATTATATGTAATAAATGATTTTGAAAACCCGTTTTATAAAACATTGAATTATCTTTCAAAGAACAGGTCTGAGAAGTTGCTTCAGCAAAAAACGCTGTTCCATTTCCTGTAATCAATTGCTATGTACAACAGAATGCTAGCTCAGTGCATAAAGAAAACATATTTATTTCTAAGCAAAAGTAAATTATTTTTTTGTTCTGTATCTTATTTGTTATACTCCAATTATTTTGTAATTACAGTCAGCTACAACACGTATTGCTAAAGGCAGTTAATAAATATTATTATAAATCAAAGACAGTTAACAAATATTGATTGTTTTCGTGATGGATGCAATAATTACTGAAATTACTTTAGTATCGTGTAATTGCCGCATGTCACGAATTCTAGTAATACATTGACTTGTTGTGACAAAAATGTTAATTGAAAGAACTGAATTAGTTACGTTTCAAAACAACGGAAGCAGAAATTATGATTGTCTGTGACGTTAACACCAATACACGAACAGGTTTTTTATACAGGCACTGTTTTAAACTCCTCTGTGTATCAAATTGATGGCTGTTGCAGAAGTTCATATCGGTAATGTCTGCCAAATGAACATCTACTGAATTCAAGGCCTAGTGGCAGGCAAAATGGGAAAAATTCGGGGACTGCAGTTTTCCAAGCCAATATAAAAGTAAAACACGGCCTTACATTTACTCGTCACTCCTAAAATGTGTTTTGTTGTGACGTGACTTTCAATCGAGTTCCAGTAGTGCGTGTAAGAATTAGAAAGAGGTTAGACAGATTGTCTTCACCTATTAATTTATTTACTATCCACCCGCAATTCAGTTACCAACGATCATGGCTCTAATGAATGAAAAAAAAAACTGAAAAAAAACAACATGCATTTTGACTTTGGAGATAGAAGTAGGAATTTTAGATGTTTGCATATATTTGATGACGTAGAAGTCATCCTTCCAAAAAATTAAAGTGATTTTTTGAAAGGCTAACATTTCGTATTTCAAACCGCAATGAAAACTTTAGTAGGTTTCTCTTTCTACGGTCACGTTCATGTGGCTATATTTAAATAGACCTAAACTGTTTGTCTACATATCAGCATGCAAGTGTTCCTATACAACGTACGCTTGTGATTATTCAAGTGAATCCTACACCTGATTCTAGCCACGTTATGTTTGCACGCGAGCTAACTGTATCGGTCTCTCGGAGCCCCACTTGAATTCTAATCGTCGTTCACAATTAATACGCCCAGTCAACGGTGGATTTTCTATTTTCCACACGTAAAAGAAACTGCGTGCCGTGCCACGCACACTCGAAGAAATCTAATTACGGCATACATTGATACAGCGCGGGTCCGCTTTAGACATACTGAATTCTACTATACATGCTCATACTCAAAGTGCCTAGAAATCTTCCTACGTTTGCTTCCGCATACCATGTCATATGTTACCTTGTAATAACCATATTATATTCTGATGTGATATGAATTGTTGCGCAACTTGAAGTTACGTCGCAATGGTCTTAGAGTAATTTTACTTTGCTTAGTGTGATTCTGTTTACGTTTAATCTCTACGGAAGGAAGTTGATGTATTCCTAGTTGGCACAGGTGATATTCGGCCTACAGCAAACGAGTTCCAATTAGGTCGCACATGACTCCTCGCGACTCTCCAAACATTTCACGACGACAAACATTTAAAAATTTCTCTTTTCGCATCTCATTTTGTTGTTTTCACTATGCCGGACGTTTTCGGCTCGCTAATTTCGCAGTAGATTTCGTCATTAAGTGAGAGTAAACATTTAGATTGATTTACTTTCAACAAGTCGTTTTTAAATATTACTTGAATATTCGTCAAGGTCGTTCCTGGGCGCGGCCGGAGCAAGGTCAAAGAAAGTGTCAAGGTTGTAGAAGAAATCGGGCGGGTTCATCGCTCGAGCTCCGGTTGGGAAAGTAAGCGGGCGGTGTACGGCCTCCTAACACACATCTACCGAACTAGTTCCTTGTCGAACAACCGGCACTGCGCCCGCGCACCACACACTCGCGGGTTTCTAAATATCCGAAGGTATCACCCCAGTATCAGTTAGGTAATGAAATGTTGTACTTGATTTAGATATGGATGTTAACAGCTATTCTACTTTTCGGCAGATAAGGATTTCAGGAAAGGAATAGTATATCAGAGGAAAGGATATTTGTGCGTTATATTACATACATAGATCGGTCAAAAGGCTAGTTATTTATGTATTTTAATTTCTACATACAATACTGCTAAGTAAATGTACTATGAAAATTATATGGGATATAGAGCAATTAAATATATGCATAATATTAGAACAACTCTACAGCATAATGTTACAGTTATGGATCGGGGTAAGAGGAGCATAAATAGATGAAGCTGACTAGTATACATTTTTATTATAACAACCAAAATTAAATTAATATCACTAGATAATGTCACTCGATTAGTTGACACCGAGATAAAACAGGCAACTAGTTTTCTGACCGATGTACGACAAAATTTAATATTGTACAACATTCAATGTATTGTGTACAATTATGACGCACAAATCGTCGTGGAGGTTTGATAAAGAATTTAACACATAAATTAGAACAACAGATTTATTTCAAATAATTTGCCACGAGACCAGTGTGACATGATCTAGACATTAATTTAACTTTAACTTTCTCGGTACCATACTTACACTTTCACACATCAAACACACTCACTTAATAAATAAAAATAAATAGCATAAATAAATAGTCAATAAATAGCTAAGCTAAAGGAGGGACCGCGGGGGTCTCGTCAGGTGGATGAGAGGGCGTGGCTCGCCCGGGATCTCGCCGCCTACTCACTATCTGAACTTTTTGTGTTCAGCGGCGACTGCCGCGGCTGATGTCGCTTTGGTTTTCTTTACTTTACCCAGGTGGTTGGCTTTTTTCCCGGCCTTTTTGGCATACGCCGCGAAGCTCGCCTTCAACTTTTTAGACTCACGTGCATTCTTGGCAGAGATGTTCCTGCCGAGCGCGTCGGTGATGTCGTCGTCGTCATCATCGTCGTCGTCTTCGGCCTCGTCATCGTCGTCATCGTCGTCGTCGTCGTCCTCTCCAACGGGATCGATGCCGATATCATCATCGTCGTCATCGTCCTCATCGGCGTCAGCTTCAGCGGCTACTTCAGAGCTAGCGGTTGGTGTCTCCACTTCAGCGCTGGCGGGCTCCTTCTGGGCTACGATTGCTCCTTCTTCGCCTTCTACGGCTTCGCTTGCTTCTGCTTCAGCCTCTTCGCTGACAGCAGCGACTTCCTCAGAGGCGGCGGCGATGGGTGCGGCGGG
>NDFZ01004851.1:39855-62997 GCA_002192655.3 Mamestra configurata
TGCGGCTGCGACTGTGTCGGCGGCTGCGACGACCGGCTGGGCTACCGCAGGCTCATCATCGTCATCTTCTTCTTCTGTGGGTTTTTATTTTGGTCGTTAATTATGGTCCTATACAACGTGTAACAGAATAAACGCAATACCTGAAAAGGAGCCACTGTACTCATAATTATGAACAACTTTTATTATGGAACAAAACCCGAAATCGCGAAAAAAAAAGTAAGTTGTAAAAGTTGTTCATAATAATGACCCCTTTTCAGGAATTCCATTTTTTCTGTTACAAGTTGTATGTTAGCTGCAGTAAATGTTATTGTAAAACTTAGCACTTTGCGGGTTCTTACCTCCTCCTAAGATGTCATCAAAGAATCTCTCGAGGTAGTCATCATCATCATCGTCATCTGCCTCCTCATCATCGTCGTCGTCGTCATCATCATCATCGTCGTCGTCGTCACCTGTGACAAAACATACCTAAATTAGAACAATGTAACCGAATGTGAAGTAGCGTTAACTAGAGCATTAACGTTGAATTTCAAAATTGTACACCTGTCTACTTGGTTGATTAGCACTCATCGCACATTCTCTTCGCTCCGATGCATACGTATTATATTAGCACTATTACCGATACCTAACACAAATGAACTGTTAAACAAACAGTTAATGAGAGACGCGCGCCGCCGTCTTGCGGTGCGTGACGTCCTGAGGCGAGGCTTTCGTAGCGAGAAAGCAGGGGAGCGTCAATTTCTCTGATTGAGTCTTTCTGTTTGAATTAATTAACGATTGAGAGCGCCTGTCACGCTGCTCGACTCACATTCCGAGTTGGCCCCGCCGCGTCCTGAT
This sequence comes from Mamestra configurata, assembly GCA_002192655.3. NCBI lineage: Eukaryota > Metazoa > Arthropoda > Insecta > Lepidoptera > Noctuidae > Mamestra > Mamestra configurata. Next base: position 40,690 of record NDFZ01004851.1, read on the forward strand.
TCTAAGGAATTTTTATCGATGAATCGTAACACTTTTTCAGAATGTTTGTAACTTTATATATTGGTAAATTCATTTGATGTAATGAATTAATTCATTATTATTTTAAACAACCATAGCTTTTGAGATAAAACAAAACTGTGTGAAAACTTTCTATGTGGTACTCCAGCTTAGAATTATTTTCGAAATAAGAAACATCAAATTTATTTACGGCTGTACAGATAGGATATCGACAATCTCCATCAACTGAGTCAATTTAGATCCGATCGATGTCGTTAGCGGAGTATCTATCTATTGACGAAGTAATTGCATCAAGTCGTAAATTATGGATGCAAATTGCTTCAAAGTGTTCAGCTTTGAATCATTTAACGAGCTATTACCATGCTATTTGCGGAACAATTATGCAGGTGTTTTGTAAAACGCAATAAATTTTCTATCAATGATTAACCGTCTAAGCTCGAGTGCTGTTGCTAATGCAGCATTATCGCTGTCAGCGTATATCTCACGAGATGTATTTTTCGTATCAACCGTTATGGCTCCTGCTTATTTGAACGGTAAAACATGAACTGGACGATATACTAGCAATTTTAAATGTCTTTGAACTTTTAAGTTTTTCTTACATGCATACTAATTGATTCCATCAACAAGTCTCCTTAGATGTGTCCGACTATTTCTCTATTTTTTTCACTTTCGGTGATATTTTAGTTGATATTGTACCGTTTGATCACAACCACATCCGGGATCTGCTTGGTAGCTGCTAACTTAACATCACCAAGTAATAGAGTAGTAATGGTATTGTGCTTACCTGCCAAGGCATCATCAATGTCGACATCTTCATCATCGTCGTCGTCGTCGTCGTCGTCATCGTCATCATCGTCGGCTGCCGCAGGTACTGCAGGGGCTGCAGCCGCAGCTTGCCTGCCCACCTCCACCTCCTTGTCTTCCTCCGGCCGCGCGATAGGGCTACCGCACACCGACAACACTAGGCAGCACAAAGCCGCTAATAAGAACAACGACCTCATCTCGTATCTGAAACAAACACAACCTTTAAAATACTTCACCGGGAGCATCGCGACCGCGACAGTGCCGACCCGACCACCAGCCCACTGTGCTATCACGATATCACAACACTATCACGAACACAATCACATGCACTATGTCCTTGACACTTCACCTTTTGTTGAACTGTCACTGTTGAGTCCGTGTGGGCTCTTGCGGAAGAGGTTCCGCCCGCGTCCTTCTTTGCCGGTGTTTGGGACGCTATGGCCGAGCGTGGCGAGCGGAAACGATATAGCGGCGGCGTCTTCACCGCACACTCTTTTATAGAGTTACGTCACACACGCAGGGAAGGAAAGTAGTGATGGTAGTCGGCGGGGACACAGATCAACCAACACGCAGACGCACTCCTATTTATACCTGTCGGCTACCAAGCCTTGATTACGTATTATAATATTTATAATTAATTTTTCCTTTCGTGTGACACTTCAACTTTAACTTGTTTTTCCAGATCATTTTCCATAAATCAATTATGATGTATGAGATCCTGCTTATAAGTCAACGAAGGTTCAAAAATGCTTTCAAAGCTTGATCTCATGCTGTACCTACATGTAATTTTTCAGGGAGTCAAGTTCAATGACTTACTTTATCAAGTGATTAAGTTAAACGCTTCAAAAACTTTTTATTGTGATGTTTGTGTTTCTACAAAATCATAAAATCTGATCATGAGTTTCAAAAGCTTTCAGTTTTGCAACATTTGAGCCAATCGTTTCAGCGAAACATGTTTTGCATAATGCAAACAAAACCATTAGTCACTTAAGCTTTCACTTATTTACAAAGGAATTCAAAGGAAAAACTTTGTTTACGATCAGTGTAAACATGTATCTAATTTAGCATCGACAGTTGGATCGGGTTTTCCCCAATTTCATAATCTATGGCATTCCAAGAGGGGTTGGTTAGGTCCGATTCATTAATTTATTCGGCTTATTTACGGACTCGCCGTGTCTCACTGGAGAAATGTGCGAGCAGCGTGTATTGTGTCAGAATCTTTAAGTATTTTGAACATTAGTATGAGGGGACCGGCCCCGTACTTTCACTTGAGGTTATGTGTGTAAACGCGCTTTAAGTGCTATTGATAACGTGACGTAAAAACGAAAACGTGGGCGTTCCGTATGGACATATTATAAGTTTTGCAACACCAACTTCTCACCTACCACATACATGGTTATTGAATTATTTGATCGGGTTTCTTAAAAAGAGAAAATATCAATCTATTTTTTACTTAAAGGGAAATAATGAATTTGTAAAAGCTTTTTACTACTGTTAGCCAAACGTGTTTTAATGCATTTTATGTTTTCTCCTTTTTATTAAAACCATGTGTCTGGCATTTTAATTCAAGCAACATTTTACGGCTACCTCAGAACACGATGATAACAATTATGAAATAAAGAGAATTTAAAAATGACGAGAAAAATTTTCTTATTTGCTTGACATGTTGAAGAGCCAAAAGTTATTCATGTTTTTGATTACTTGAGAAATGCAAATAATAAAAATCTCTAGAATGTATTAAATGTCAACGAACTGTCTAAGAGCAGTAGGTATTGTTTAAATATTTCTAAATTAAGTTGTGGTTTCGGCGTTTTGTGAAGCTGAAATGTAACTTGCTGCTTTCTATCACCTTGTCGAGTTGTATTATTTTACAAATTAGATATAAAGACGAAAATAGAATGGAGTCAAGTTAAATGCTGATCAATCTAAAAAGGGCAAATTTTACTAGAATTGGCCCTTTTTAGATTGATTAGCATTTTAGAATTACCTTTAAGCAATAATAATAATAAGTATTTCATATTTTTTAGCCTCAGTTTCCATAGATTTTGACAGATTGCGACTGAGATTCGAATGTTGCTAAAAAATAGTAGAATTAGCACTCAGATCTCTGTTACAACTTGTGACAAATTTTACTAAAGTCAGGAATGTGCAGAGAAATAAATCAACTTTTTTATTACCTAAGACTCGCAAAGATTTCTTTTAGTATTCAAAAAGAAATTGTTTTCTAAATTGACAAAATCCACTGCGTCACTTATCTAAGATAAACATTGTCGTGTCAACTGGAAATGAGAAGTCACGACGCACAATACGAGTTTATCTACTGCTAGAAAGTTCAGGAAGTGCTTACAAAAGTGTAGTGTAGACATTTTAAAATATCTGACACAAAAGTATTCTGAAGATATATTAATGGTTACTTTCAGCATGCATCATTATTGGACCTAGAAATTGTAAATTTTCTCTTGCTAATATTCGTTTCACAATCATGCCTCCTATAACTCCTCTAAAAAGATCCAATGGATCAAAATCTCAAAATCTTGAAACAGTTAAGCTTCATCATACAACATCGTAACTATGAGTTGTTAACAGAATTCAAACGTTTCTTAATTTTTATCTGGAATACTAAAAACAAATCACAACAAGTAATTTCTTTCATTAAAAATCTGTAATTGATATAACATTTAATAGTTGTACAGCTAAGTAACATACTCATTAACAAAAACTGTCAGCGCTCGGCCCATAGAGGTCGATATCGCGACACCGTCCGAAGGTAGAAAGGTCTAAACTCGTTTTTGGTATAGTAGGCGTCCACAAATATTTGTATGCGCCTTGTGAATGGACCCTGAGGACTTTCTCTTGGACCAAGTCTCTAACACTGGTGCGGGTCGTGTATGCATGGTGCTTCTGTTACGGAGCAAGTGTAATGATAAGTATTTCTATAAACGTCCTAGGAGTTTGATCACCTAAGACCTGATACGATCTATTAAAAATGATTCTTCGTGTCGCTGGCACGACAGTGGTTTTAATAAAGGTGGTCCAAAACATTGCCACTTCCACAGCATCGTTGGTTGCAGCACATAAGTCACTTCGGCTGCATGCTTTGGGGTACAGAGAGCAAGATACAAGGTGGAGCATGGTTTGAACTCGCGATTTTGAATTTGAAATGAATTATAAATTAGAACTGACATTCTAACTTACACTTCATAATTCTCTTCTATCACAATAAAAGTAGTAAATATTGACAAATTTTCATGGATATTACAGGATGTCGAAAATAAAAAGCGATATAAAAAAGTTTAATTATTATTGCTGCCGTGACACTTCATCATAATTTTCGAAACCTTTCTCAACTTTCCCTGATACCAAGTTGCCCCGCGACAGAACTGCACACACCGTCACCGGCCACTCGAGCGCTCCCAAATCGCGACACTTGCTGTAAGGTCAATGTATTCGCATACAACGTGACACAGTTACGGCGAATATTTGTGTTAGTCGTCCCTCACTTCCTCTAGGACCGGCTGATGGCTATCGATTTTATTTATCGATTGGATGTCGCGATCAGTTTATACAAGTATTAAGAGATTTTTTTGTGGGCTGCATTTTTGTTTAACATTCCATTGAGAAAAATCTGAAACAAAGGCACGAATGTTTGATTAAATGAAACTTTATCAAAATAATTCTCGTGTTCCTTTTTATAAACGTCAAGTTTTACCAAGTTTCTACTTTTGCAGCTATCATCGTTTTACTTGTTATACTTACTTATTCTTGGGTTATTGTTCCAAAATAAACTTTTTTTTTTATCTTGTTCCTTTTTATAAACGTCAAACTTACCAAGCTTCTAGAAAAAATATGTACTAAACATAATTTTTCTAGAAACTTCGTAAAACTTCACAAAAAAATCTTGACAGCCATAGCAGTTATGAACTCCTCAATTAAATAAAAAATACCAATGTGATACAATATTCGACAGTACGTAACCTGCTTCTCAATTCAAAGATCTCGAACTTGATTAAGGTCAAGTCTAAGCACAATATAATGACCTGTCAATCACGGCGTTACGTTGTATGAAATAACTTAAGTTACCAAGTTCACGGTTGCTAGTCACACACGTCTATTTTCACGGCGCATGACTTACAATAATATCATACATAACTTTTTATATTTCACATGTAATTGCTTTGTATGTTACGGAGATTATTTTTTAGATTGCATTCATTTTGTACGTGATGAAATCTTTAAGATTACTTGTTAAGACATGCAATTGCGGTGGTATGTCGGGTTTCTTTCTCTTTATGTGAAGAGGCGTTTACCCTATAATAAGGCTTTTATTAAACCTATGTGATGTTAGTTTTCCAACCTGTCTTACTAAAGAACATACTTTGATTTTGTTGTGTAACTTTAGAATTAAATCATTTAATTATTTAAAATCAAATTTCTTTTTCTCTCTTTTGATTTCAAGGTTGTAAAACAACCGTTTTAAAAGACGATTAGATAAAATCAGAGTGGATATCGTCAGTCGATTTCACTTCACAATTTATGACGTGTAATTGGTTTTATTTTCTCCAATATTACGCTTAATAGTTAATGCTTAGTTCGACGTTATATAATTCGATAAACTTTAATCTTTAATGCTTTCTTTCATTTAATGTTTAATAAGTTGCCTAGTTATCTCCAGAATTAATTGTAGATGTCAGTTGAAAGAAACTGATAGGTTAACATTTTAACGTGAATCTTAATGGGTCGTTAAATGTAAGCAGTATGGTGATACCAAGTTGTACAGTAGTCATTACAACATGTTGATGATTGTGGCTTTGATAACTTGGCAATAACTCTTTCTTATCCACTTTTTAGAAACCACCACCGCTTTTTTTTTAAAAAGCGTGTCTGGCTTCGGTTCTGTGTCCACCATTATGTCCAAATATCCACTCTTGTCGTAAATGCGTGCCTGCCTACAGTTTTTAGTACACAAATTATTTTATAGATAACCTTCTTCTTTCCTCTTTATTATGTTAACATTTTTCATTGCAGCAACCTTATTCAAGGTATGTCTTCAGTGACTATCGTGTAACGATGCAGATAACATCTCACATAGGGACCAGTCATTTAGTTGTATAAAGTCATTCATAATTTATCTCATTATTTTAACTTCGTTAATCCAAAAGGTATAAAGGCAGATTAAATGCCTTGGGCGTTCTCTACCAATCAACCAAGAGTGGTGGAGTGATGGCAAGTGCATAGTTTGTGTGTTGAAAGCAAGGAAATATTACAGTGTCTGAATTTGGAAAATAATTTTCTCTTCTTGTCCAGCAGTCCATCCAAGCAACATCGACACTTACCTAGACACTAACGCGGTATCGATAGTAGTCGTTTACAGAGGGGGCCATAAAATGATTATAAGGCGCATTAATTCAGCTCAGTTTCTCATTTACTTGTCTGAAATAGAACATTTTATTTCTCCTCATCATACACACCTATTCACAAAGTGGAAATCATGGAAAATAACTATGTCAAGTTATTCAAAAAAGGGCAAAATTTTATTACAGGGCGCAATCATTCAGCTGTTTCTTCTCAATTCTTGGCTGATGGGCATTTCTTTTCCAGGCACGCTATCCCAACTATATACACAAACATACCTACACTAACGGGATAATCATAGTATGTCAAGTTTTGACGTTGATAGAGGCGAGCCAGCCGACTAGCTCGTCGGCAGTGACCTCTGCTGGCCTACTATCGCGACCGGTTGCCGACGAGTACTTTCTTTCGGGCGTTCTCACTTCCGCCTGCGCCCGCGCGCCTCCACGCAACCGGCACAGGACTTGGAGCCTATATACGTTCTACATCCAGTACGTTAGGTGTATGTTGCTGGTTGAGTTTGGTTTTAGGATTTTGAAAGATCACTAGGGACTAGTAGCGATTATGAAGAGAATGAGAGATTATCAATAGGAAATAAGCTCATAAATGTACATTACAAGAAGGACGGTAGGATCATTTACTTAAGTGGCCTAACGTTCGTGATTCTGTAGTGCGTGATTCTGTACTTTGAGCTGGTCCATTTAATATCACGTTTATTTTTACAATAATTTTTAAAAGAAATAATATACGACAAGAAACATTAACCGACTTGTAGAGCAGTTGGGTAAAACATATTTAGTGTAGTTTTTTTACCCCCAAGATGGGGCTGGTAGCAGATGCCTTATTGCATTAAGTCTGCTTGTGAACCACTACTGTACATAAAGTTTTAATAAAAAATGGTTTTACTACATTTCTAAAACACGGTAAGAAACAAACGTAATTTATTATAAACGAAACATTTTATTTTGTCTAGCTAGATATTCTAAAGAAATTCTAATCAAGCACTTTGCCAGTGACACATACATTAGAGAATGTAGATAAAATCAATAAAATTAATTTCTACTAAAAGTTAGAAATATTTTTAGTTTGACTTTCGAATTTAAAAAGTGAAACTGGAATTCATATTGCCGAATATTAATTTAGCATTCCGTTGATGTTTCACGATTTCTCGTTATACGTAGTACTACCTTACTTACATAATTGAATGTAAATACCTATTCACATTACTATGTAAATAGGTGTAATACATCGTACGCATATTAGGTACATTTATTAGATGATTGGACATGTTTGGTTTTTAATTAGTTTTTACTCCGCTTGTATATTTTCTACTAGGTTGTATATAGTATCAATAAGTTTAATGTATCTGTAAATATTTATATTTTCTTCAGGATAAATAGAATTGTATTCGTTTTTATCTAAAGGCTTAAGTATACCTTTATTTTTATTCGAAGCTTTCGTTTTTGTAATCTGTACAGTTGAGTACTTAATAAGCTTTTTTTAATGTCTATTTTGTGTTATTTTATGCATATTTAACAAAAATATAAAATTCAATATTTTATTTCATACAGTATGGTTGTCCCAATTTAAGCCCCAAACCACCATTACATAACTTGTAAACTGTAATATGCTCTACTATTTTTTTTTTTGCAATTTCTTTACCTAAATAATTAGCTAACACATACAATACTGAAGTGAATAATGTAATAAACACAATCACAAACTGCACTATTGCTATTTAATTTTTCCTCAATACAAAAGACATCAACGCGCGACGCGTTTATATCTTTTCTACCCATAATTTTATTATGCACAATAATTATGAAATTGACATTCAATTATAAAACAAACCGTAACTGCTCATTTCGTTAATTCGATGTAATCGATATAAATATAATCTCCATTCCTCTATCACTAAGGAAAACCAGTCGTCCAATTGGCAAACGCCATCTAGCGAGAAGATCAAACAACAATATAACTTGATAGTGGGCAACTTATTAAATAAGTTTCACCTTCAATAACTTAGTACCGCACTGTAAGCTAACAAAGTAAGGTCACACGAACATAATATTACCAGTGTACATGCATAGATGGCGTTGTAGCTAGGTAAAAAAAAAACTATTAATGCTACAAATTAAATTATCTCATGATCTGTTGCAATAGTGATTAAATTGCAAGTATGTAGCATTCATATCATCTACATTTAATTAGCCAGACAAATAAATATAATATTACATCTTCCACGTAATTCTCAAAACTAGCCTGATTAGGTACAAAGCTTTACCTTTATATTTGAGTAAAGTTTTGCCAAGCCAATGCCAATGAAAAGTTTAAAAATAAATATAAAATATACTAAATTAATTAACTTACAAAATAAAAGTGTGTGTGTTAGCTTGTGAGTTCTGTAAGGGTTCTTGTGTGAGTTGTGTAAGTGTTCTTGTGTATGTTTTGTGTACTTATGAGATATTTCGTTGAATTTTTCTTTTTTATGTAAATGCTTGACAGGAATTTTGTTCAGAATTAGTTTAAAATTTCCTGTCTGTTCGTATGATAAAAGGGTAAGATATTTAATTAAGGATTTTTTGCAAAGAAAAGCTCATCAGGCCTTTAATATTGCAGTTTTTGCTGTAAATAGATGGGCAAAATACGTCTAATATAGTGTTATCTTATAAAAGCAAAAAAGAAACAGATATTTTGTTATCACGTTGAAAAGTAACTCAATAATAACAACGTATATATTATAGCGCCTGAATCAAATTAAAAGCAAAACCAACTACCAACAACATCCGCTTATTCTAAACTTATAAGTAGCAGTTAAAAAGAATAAAAAATATCAACAAGGTTATTGTTAATAATGACAAACATCAAATTATTATTTAGTCGGAATGTTGTTTGTGAAACGTGTGATGCAGTTGCAATAATATGCAATAGGTACGTTAAGACACAAACAAGGCAATAATAGTTTATTATCACATCAGGAGCTTTATAAAAAAATGTTTCATGTTCATATTACTGTATACGCAAGAAAGCGATGATTATTTATTTGAAAACTTACTAGTAAATATTTATCATGCTTCAAGGAAGAGAGAACAGGGAAATAGTTATTGAAAAACGGGAAGGGACATGACGCTAATGCTCCACCCCTGACCTCTAGAAAATAGATAGAGAGGGAAATAGATCTCTATTTTTCAAAACATTACAGAAGCGGGGCGAAAATTACAAAAAATTGAAAGCATGGTCCGCTAGGAAACATTGTATCTTAAGCAAAACCCTGTAAAAGTACAATTAACAACCTGGTGGTCTTGGGCGCTAAAAGAGCATCGAGGTGCCGCAATCAATATGACTCCGACATCCGTTTAGCTCAAGGTAAAGGGTGTCACGGGGTTCCCCACAAAAGTTACAACGTTTCAAAGCCATTATAAATAGAACTAGACAAAGAATTTAACTGTCATCAGCACAGCGGTGCCATTTTGTAATGATCTTACCGTGTAAACTAGTGAGATCTGAACATAAAGTAAGTTATCAATCTATATTAACAAGATGGAATGACAGTTCACTTCAAGCTCACTCCATCTAGATTTCACGGCTATTCTAATATACAAAAGAACCCTGACAAGCTTATTCAAACCAATTAAAATTCAAACAAATAATAATACAGGCTTGTCCAATCACATGACTGTTTAAATATACCAGGGTGGTGGGAGGACGTAACATAAATATTAGCGATCGTCTTCGTCATGTGACCGCTCGGTAACACAATGAAAGCCTTGACATTTTCCGACGAGGACGATGCTACGACCGGTTGAGCTTACGTGGTGCGATTGAGTTGTACTGTGTTGTTGTTTTATGTTTGGGGTACGGAGTTTTCATGTATGAAGGAAATTGGTTGAGGTTTCATAGTTTTTGGGTGGTATCCAGATAGTAGGCAGGTTACTTTTTATTTGTAGGTAGCTATTTGATTTATTAAATAGTCCTAAAATAATTACGTAACCTATAAAGATTCGCGTTTATATCTCATAGAAAAAAGCATGGGTACCAAATTTGGCTAATTTAAAATTCAATCTTAAAATAGAGTAATAAAAAAAACAACACACCAAGGTATGTGTCTAAAATATTTGCTTTCTACAAGAAGCTTACCGTCTGGAGTGATAGGAAAAAATAAAAGGAAAATCAGACAATAGCGCTCAGTTTTGATAGCGTGATGGCGGCCTCATCCGTGGTACTCCGACAGAAACGTCTCAAATTGCTCACGAATGGACGCTTCCATTAGCTTCTAAAGTACTAACACCTGTGTGTACTCAGACAAATTGTCTGTTTATTATTAATTACCATGATTATACATCATCCATCCTGCGTTTAGAATCATAAGGCAGAAAAGGCAAAAAAGAGGCAGTTAATGTTATAGATTATTTAGTTTTTCTAAAAAATACAACATTTTCCACCTGTTTTCAGGAATAATACTTAGTTTATCTACGTGGTTGCAATCGACGCTGCTGAGAATGAGGTCCTGAATTCGATTCCCAGGTCGGGTTGTTAATTTCTCAGCATGGCCTTGAGTTTGGATTTATATTCGGTTGATGACAATTAGCTTGCCCAGATTGTGCCCTTGGGAAAAGCCTTTTTTTTTTAAGTATGGGAAATCATCAAATGACTTCTTCCGCTGTGGTTGGAGCGGAAGGGCGTGTCAGACTCTTACTGACTAAAACCCATCCGTGTTCCTTCTAAGGCCCTTTGCGTTCCAGGGCCGCGGTGACTCTTTCGGACAAATTCCGCAACCCTGGCAGGCTCTGGCCCTAGCGGGCCCCGTCTTCTATGCTGACATCGCTTTGAGGCGCGCGTGAGACACAACGCACCATTGACCCGGGCCTGGTGGTGATCGGATAGCGAGCCACCCAACGCTCGCCGTCCGCAGGCCTGGGCGTACGGTGGTCGGGGATCGCCCTGCGACACGCGACGCCCGGGGCGTCTTCTCCTGTAGCGGCGGTTGGGGCGAAGGCCTTGCCTTTCCCTCGCGCGGCCCGCCTCCTTCGCTAGCATTTTCAATCACTGCAAAATCCTAAGAGCCAGAATCAACAGTGGCGGCCACCAGAAAAAAAAGTCGAGTCAATGAAGCTCGACGAGTCCCGGAGAAACTCGTATGTAAATATGGTTCGTCTATTACGGGAATGGTGTCTCATTTTTTCCCAGTATACATAACCTACTGAAGTTAATAAACTATGAAAACATTCTCCTTACTCTGATGGAACGATAAGTAGTTTTCTGATTTTTTTCATTACTTGTGCTCTAAGACCGCATTACTTGTGTCATTTTTCATTACTTGTGCTTCATGCCACAAGAGGAGTACCCCATAGGTTTTTAATTTTTTTTGCATAAATTGCCGTATCTTTTTGTTGCGGTGTCTTAGAAGCTTGAGATTTTAGAGCTGAGCAAAAGAGTCGTGACAGACCGACAGACGGATAACGAAGTGATCGTATAAGGATACTGGTTTTTCCTTTTGAGGTACGGAACCCAAAAAAAAACTGAAAAGTGACGATACGTATCCCGTTTAAGGGAAACCATTTTGTATTAAGCCTGTGTATCGTGTGCTAATAAACATGTCATTGGCGGAATGTTCTAAGCTTGGCACATTTGCATTACAAAACAACTAGCTGCATTAGAATTCAACAGATAGAGACATCCGCTTTATAACGTCTTTACATTGCCTAGTTGGTTACAGAAGAGGCGGTATATACGAGTATGATTTAATATAATATAAAAAAGCCAGATAGTGCGAGTCAAGCTCGCGCACAAAAGGATCCGTACCGTAAACTGAAAATTCTCTCTGCTTATATTTTTTATATTTGTTGTTTTAGAAAAACATTAGAAAAACACACTATGTAATAATTTCATGACATACAATACAGCCTGCTGACAGACAGACAGACGAACAGACAGCGGAGGTTTAGTAATAGGGTTCCGTTGGTTAGCCTTCGGATATGGTACCCTAAGAAATGGCTTTGTATTATAATGGAAAAAAATGTAAGCCTCCAAGCAATAATATACCTGGAAAATAAACTCGAAAGTTTTCCTACAAGTTTACAAGAGAAAAGTTTGTTATTTTTAGTATAGCTTTACCCAAGTATTTCTCATTAAACTAGCGCCTACCAGTCTGAACTGGTTCGAAATACGAATGTTAATAAAATTAGAAATAACTCTATAAAAAAAACCTTTATCATACCTAACTGTAACTTCGTCACTCTGAAGTCAGTTTTTAGCTTTTTTTGAGTGTGAGTAAAACTCAAAAAAAGCTAAATATAATGTTTTCCCCCGTATCACCAATCATTTTTCTTTTTTTAAGGTTCCGTACCCGAAGGCTGCCAACGATACTCTATTACTTCGCTTGCGCCTTCGCTGTCCGTCAATCCACTCGTCCATCCGGTTGTCTCTGTGAAGATTGCCCGGAGGACATGGTGGAGCATACGGTGGAGGTCTGCCCTGCTTGGGCGGAGCACCGCCGTGTCCTCGTCAAGGCGATCGGCGGTGACGACCTCTCACGTCCGGCGCTGGTTAAATCTATGGTCCGGAGCGAGGAGGCTTGGGAAGCGGTCACCTCCTTCTGTTAAACAGTAATGCTAGCGAAGGAGGAGGCGGGCCGCTCGAGGGAAAGACAAGGCTTTCGCCCCAACCGCCGCCACAGAAGAAGACGCTGCACGCGTCGGGAGTCGCAGGGCGATCCCCGGCCACCGTAGACGCGGGCCTGCGGACGGCGAGCGTTGGGTGGCACGCTGTCCGATTACCACCAGACCCGGCTCGATGGCACGTTGTGTTCCATGCGCGCCACAAAGAGATGACAGCAGAGGAGACGAGTCTCGCTAGGGCCAGAGCCTGCCAGGTTTGCGGAATTTGTTCGAAAGTATCACCGCGGCCCTGGAACGCAAAGGGCTTTAGAAGGAACACGTATGGGTTTAGTCAGTAATGTCTGACACGCCTCTCCGATCCACCCCGAGTGGAAGAAGTCATTTGATGATTTACCATCCCATTAAAAACAAAAAAAAAGTCTGTCAGCAGGATGTGTGTTCATAAAGAATACAAAAAGTTTAAAATAGGCAATAGACAGCCATTGAGTCAGGCGCCTGATGACCGACAACAGGTTATTGTACCTCGCGGATATCAAAGCTCCGGCGCGGACGCATGGTCGGCATGGTGCGATAGCGTCACACCAAGCCAGTTGCTACCTACGTAAGCTCGACGAGTTTATCTCAAGTCATGTGATGCGCATGACATCCTGTTACTCAACGAACGCCCACCACATACCTGTTTAAAAATATATAATACTACATACCACGATAGGTCATTGATGTTTTAAAAAAAAACGTATCGTGTCACGTGAATATAATTTCCCAACTCCGTGTGATGTTCTGCGAACTTAAAATATTTTGAGGAAACATTTTGTCGGTTTTTTGTGCTCGATTATGGTGTTAAGTCGTGATTGATACTGAATCGTGGAAAGACCGGAATGAAAATGCACACAAAACAAATACATAATACCTGATCCGAAAAAAACATCAAGAAACTCTCTTTTTATCGAATCATTGACATTTTTTCAAGGTAAAGGCGAACTACAAAAATACAGGTCAAAAGTATTTTCACTACTCGGAAAAGTCCTTTGCTTTAAGAAAGTGCTGACATACTTTTGAAATGTGATTACGTTGGTATTTACAAGATGCAAGTGACGACTAAAGTCCACTAAAGAACACCTGTACAAAACGGAAGGTGTTGTTTTCTTTGCCTGAAAGGCTGTAAAATTTTCAGGTGGGTACTGATACACACGGGAAAGTTTTCTTATGGTTGACCTTTGTTAAGATTTAGATGTAATATGAGGCAATAGAAGTTCGAGTACCGTCGACTGAAAAGTGAAAACTGTTTTTCTGTTTTCACCGTATTATCAAGTTGTTTTTAATTTGTGTGCCGAACAGTCGATTTTCGCTCAAACTCTGAATTTTTCATTCGCCTCGAATAAAATCTGATACATTCTTGGCTTAAAAGTAACATTTTAACGTAGCAAAAACGAGTAAAGAATTTGAAGGAACCAAGAGGCGCCACATATCCTTACGGTGGTCGTATGTGATGTAGTATTTACATATTATGAAACATGTGGCATTCCTGCTGGACGGTGGTAAGTACAAACTTGTTTAGAAAATCTCTGTTGAAATATAATCGTTCCTCTTTAGCTGTGCCACCCGCTAACGTTATGAAAGATGTTAAACTGCGTATTTGACGACATCTCAATTATTGTATGTTACTAATTTACCATACTATTAACATAAAAATAGCATCTACCATTTTTCAGCACTAACGTACTTGTGCTTGGCCCCACTGTGGATTTTCCTATTTTTCACGTCAGAGATTTATCAATCTACGAGATGTTTTGAAAATTTTCCAAACATAATGGAAAATAAATCTCGAAACCATTATTTATAAGCACATTATGATGTAAAATTAATTTATGGTAATTAAGATTTTGATATATCATAAATAAAGTCGATTATTTCGTAAACAACCCTAATTTAATATTCATCGCTGATTAAATTACACATCCGATTCCTAAAAAGTTATTTTCGACAATGCGTGTGCGCATACCGGCACGTTAATTGCATTGTGTAATCGCTTTTATAATGTCAATAAAAACATGTTAGAAATACAAAATAAGTGGTACCGCAAACATAATGCTGGTAGCCCAGTTTACGTTGTTTTCGCAATGTATTGTGTAGCTGCGACCCTCCGCAGGCCCCCTTCCCCTCACTTCGTTCCCCGGAGTCACATGAGCTCGCTCGCTCCTGATAGTGAGGTTGCATTGGCGGAAGAACGTCGACTTTCTCCCGCCAGTTGGACGCGCCCCACCGCCCCACGCTCTGCAACTGTTGCATCGCATGAAGGGCAATCATGTGAACCTAATTCGTTGTTGTTTACATCTTTTAGGTGTCTTGTAACAAATATGCAGATCCGGTCATATTAGTATTTCGATTAGCTGTCTAGATAGCTGTCTACATAATGCTTAATATAGACTTGCATTTTTAATCAACTTTTACGACAAGTTTTTAGTTTAGTCTGTTAATTTAAACACGCATAATAATATAGAAATAAACATTTTACCATATTATTTTTCTTATAATGACAAGCTTTAGTCATGCAATCTATTATTAAACCACGCTTCTAGAGCAAAAGGTGCCGACGAAAAACGTCTCCAACCTTAAATAGATACGAGTAAGATAAAGCAAACATTTCGCGGTTCCCAATTAGGTGATTAAAAAGTTTTGCATAAGTAAAATTGGCAAATACCAAAACTAATAGGTCATGCCCGGCCAACCGTTTGCAGTCATGTGATCAAAACTTCTGAGATTTAACTTGAGCAATCTGAGAAAATAGCAGGCTTAGCGAATCGCTACTTTATGAATATAACTACTAGTTATTCACAAAGTCAGAATTGTTTCAAATAGTATTCGAATTATTGAGTAGGTACTATTGAATCAGATCAAACTTTCTGATTAGTCATTCTGAACTAAAACGCAATTTCTAAGTATTTTTCTCTATTTAACCTTCAGTGTATTTGTAACGAAATCTTTGACCTGAATACATGTTTTCTCCTTAATTATGGTATGGACATGACCCCGAATTAATGAATTGAGACCCCTTAGTAGAATACTGATGACGATTATACATTCAATGTTTTAGGGTTCCATACCTCAGTTGGCAAAAACAGAACCCTTATAGGATCACTTTGTTGTCCGTCTGTCTGTCTGTCCGTCTGTTAAGCCTCTTTTTCTCAGGAACGCATGGAGGAAACAAGCTGAAATTAATATCAAATATTCAAGTCTGCTACAACTTGGAACAGTGAAAAAATCAAATTTAAAGGTCAACGCAATCTAAAGATAAGGCCGTTAATGTTCCGTTTATGGTGCATTTTTTGACGCTCGCAAGGGAATCAAACCTAGGGGTACTTCCCGTTGATCTAGTGATGAAATTTGGCAAGAAAATAGATCTTACAGTACCAGTACAGGAAAAAGTCTGATAAGTAGGAATTTGTATTTTTATCATATGAATATATTAATATTTTTTTGCGTAAATATAAGTTTGTAAACTTATATTTTCGGTTGAAGAATTTACCGTGACGTACAATGAAGTATGGGAGAACATTTTTTCAATAACAAAGTTAAGTTTATCCTTCAATCTTACCTGCTAGATTTTCGTCAGAGTAATGAGAGTGCTTTCATAGTTTATAAACTTCCGTAGGTAATGTATACTCGGAAAAAATCAAGATTCGATCGGAACCCTCGGTGTGCGAGTCTGATTTACACTTGTTCGGTTTTCTTACATCCATCACAGAAATTTCTTCAAAGGATTATCTTAGCAGCTAGGCTTTTACTTAATTCTGGATCCTATGGAAAATAATAATAATAATATATCATTGATTTCAGGTGACAAAGACCCATAACATAATACCTTACATCATATTTATAAAAACCACTAAATATGAAAACACTATTGTATACTATTATACACGAATTGATGGCGTCGTGTTGCGCTTCGTGGTGTCACGTAGCCTTCCGCGGAATCGCCGATATACGACACCCTTCGGCCAAAACTCTGCCTTGAGGAAGGTCTCAATATAATGAGTCGGAATTCGCACCACGAACGATTTGAAATTTGTGTTATGGCGTGACTCCAACTTCTCGACCATTAAGGTCCAGCTGGTCTTCGTTTGAACATACTCCATGATCTCCTCAACCTTCGTGGTGTGATGTAGCCGGGACACATAGAGCTCGTAGGTATTGCCGGACGAATGAATGAAAATCATTCTTAGAAAATCTTTAACACTCATCCTATAATTAAAGTTGTGAGGAAAATGTTTTGATCGAGTGAATCATACATGAAGAAATGGGATGCAGGAAAACCCAGAGACTACAAATTTTTGTTTTTTTTTATTACAACATAATTGAAAAATATGTATTATTTATGTAATTTTTATAGGCAATTCTACTAAAACATGACTAATGAAATTATACCAACTCCTGCATCAACAGAAAAATTAGGCATCACAATAAAAAATCTAAAATTGTCAAAAAGTCATCGTGAAAACATTTGGAACTGGATATTAAAAAACATCTTATCCTTGAGGATAACATTTTATTCTTAGAATGTGGAGGATCCTTGAGGATAACATTTTATTCTTAGAATGTGGAGGATCCTTGAGGATATCAAATTAGACTTCGTTGATCTGCATTTTTACACTCAAGACAACGCAGAGACGTCACACGATACAGTAAAACAGATTATTTGCTTTACTACATGTATGCATCATAGTCTAAAACTGTTTTATCTTTTTCCAACATTTTATACTTATATCTGAATTCCTATCTTAATTGACAAACGTCTCGTCATATCTTCCATTGAAGATTTGTCACGAGCGTGCTACTCGTATGTTTAGTTTTACGATGCGAATATGTATATAATATATCCTTGCTCATGTTTATAGCTTAACAGTTCTGTCTAGTGCCAAGCTTATCTCATTCTACGGCCAATCTTCTGTCAGGTCGTCGCACTCTCACCTCAGGAGGTCACAATTTAAATACACACATAATTATCAGCAGAAACAAACTCGTTTATCGATGGATAAAATCTTTGTCTGTTACTGAGCTCAATCATTAATAACCTGAATGAATAATGTAATGATAGGAAAGGGATATATGAATGTCTATTGTTAACAGGTAGATAGCTACATGCTTAAACCATCATATATTTACTTCTGTAACATAGGTTAATCACCTATAGAACAGAAGTCAGGCACTTCACTGATTTTGTAACCTTTTCTTATGGAAAGAAATATTATTATCAACTTTGAAAATTTTACCAATCAAAGCTTTAGGTGAGAACTTAATATTTAATTTCAGGTCAGTTAGTGCGTTTCGATCCCACGTGGTGGTGGGCGAGTTGATTCTGGGGCACATAACTCTAGGCTACCAAGCATTACCTAACACTAAGTCTAGAATTTCCTTAATTTACTTTACATGTTTGAAGACATATCACTAAGATTTGTGGTTCTATACAATAATATAATATACCAATATATAACGTTAATTTATAATATCTAGTAGTAGTATATTTAGGTAAACTGGTCGTTGAAACGGGATGTGATACTCATTTTGCACTTAATTTTAACAATCAAAGTCAAAGCATTTATTTCAAATAAATCATTTACAGGTAATTTTGAATTGTGAAAGTCAGTCGGTCAAAAACATGAAGCTATTTGCACGTTCCAAAACGTAGATCTCTATGGAGAATAACGTGCAAGAAACTCTACGGACACTCTTTTAAAATATACAAGAATTTTAAAGAATAGTCGTGGAATTCCAGTCCGCCAGTCGGATGTCAAATATTATATTATTATAGACCACGGCGGTTCAGGGTTCAAAGTCGACCGTAAGTAAGTTGAATTTTAGCAAGTCTAATATATCGCATCTGATCTACTACTTAACAACAACTGCATACAATTTTGCATTTTATGCAAAATTATATAAAAATATAATAGTGACTCTACATAGTTGTCCATTTGCAAAAAGTAGATTCTTATGGAGAAGAACGGACAAGGAACTCCATAGTTACTCTTTTCAAATATAAGTTTTATAATATTTTGTATACATTAATTAATCATTTGATAATATTTGAGGAGAGGACGATGCACCAAAAATAACACTAATACTACTAATAGGTACAACAAAGTAATACCAGCAGAGGTGAAATTAATAAGTTTGCTATTAAGGGACATAGTACGTAATAATATTAAGGATTTAGTACGTAAAAACATAGTAGCAAGGAAAGTAGTAAAACCAATTTAATCAATGAAAGCCGCATTTAGCAGTTTCAGGTACATCCCGAAACTGCTAAATGAGGCGTATTACACGCTCTACTTCACAAAGGATACATGACTGTAGGTACCAAATGTTAATTTGCGAGTAGCATAGTTTCGCTAGATTCAATTTACATAGAAACACGGCAACTGCAGTGCCGGCCCAGCCTCGGTTACATAAGTTAAAGACAGTTTATTGCCGGCCGCAACCGGTTGGTGAATTAGAGGTGTCATAATGCGAATCACATGGTTCGCGGGCAAAGAGTGGTGAATGAATGGAGTGTTAGGGTTTGTATCTTTCCTAAAAGTCAGATGAACTGTTTATGTAGTGTAGTTTTTGTTCGCTATCGTCGTCTTTTTCGTAGCCCAGGTTTCGCAAGCGTGGAGTAAAACTTATAATCTAAGTATTCCGAATAGAAATTGAATTGAGAAATTGACAGTTCAGTCGTGAGTCACGAACTTTAAAGGAAACAAAGGTATCTCGGCTTTGTTTTTCTTTATAGCTCGTGCTGGCACAAGAGAAAACTGACCGATTATAAGAATCACATCATACGGCGTTCTTTCCACTATGAGTGGGGGTCGATATTGAAACACTAGTTTTGCAGTGATTCGGTCGATGTGTAGCACATTAACACTCCAGTTTCTACTCCTTCGTGCTCGTAACTTACTCGTGGAGTCGTGGCCTATTCTATCACCGAAAGATTCCATTCGATATACAACGTGTAATGTTTTATTAGAAAGGAGTCTTCTACAAAGTAAAGTCAATATGCAAATGCGTAATAGAAGCTTGTAAATGCAAATTGATGTGTAAAGGTTATGTTAATTAATTATCAGTGAGAACTTTCCATATTTTCCGGTGTGGAAGTCGGAAAATATCGTAGGTATGGTTTGTGTAACTCACTCAAATGATGCGTAAGTTATGAGCATTTAAATTAATTCCGTTAATGGCTAGGATAGAATAGAATGTTTCATTCATACATTTTACAAACTTTAAGTGCCTCCTAAGCTCCCGTAATCATATCATACTTTGTGTTCAAAGTTATTAGTAATCAAATTTTTATTTAGTATTAAAAACTAATTTTAAACCGTATTATCTCGCTCGCAAACATTCAATGACACAATAAATTATACAGATTTAGTTAATCCTACAGACGCAATAGGTTGAAAATAAAATATAGAAAATAATCATAGTATTCGATTTCTCAAACTTATGGGCTCCTAAACGTCAACATATTCATAAAATATTTATTTACGGTCCAATTAAGGACGTTTATAAATAATAATAAAACACGAAATAAATTTTAGATTTTAGTACAAATACAAAACAGTTATTCTCCGTTTCGGTTTAGCCTTACGAAACTAGCCAATATACACAAACACATTAATTTACAATACGAACCTACAATCATTATACAAGTTTATTTACGATTTTTTTTAGATGTCAAATTGTTTGCTTTTGGGAGTTAATTTCAATGGGATAGGTCACGAAATAGGCCAGTCTAATTAGCTTTGAACCTTGCAAAAATTCCTTACTCTGATTTTTTTATTGAATGAATTTGATTTTAGCTTTCTAGGAATATAAACACCGGCTAAGTACGAGTCGGACTCTCACACGAAGGGTTCCGTACCAAAAACCGAAAAAAAACACGTTTCTTGTATGGGAGCTCCCTTTAATTTTATTTGTATGATTAGCTGTTATACCGGCAATAGAAGTACACACTCTGTGAAAATTACGGTTCTGTTCTTAGATACAGCCCGCTGACAGGCAGACGGACGGACGTATGGACAGCGGAGGCTTAGTAATAGGATACTTAAACTTTCTTAATAATTAGGTAAATACAATGAATTTATAACTATAAATATAAATAAATTTAATACATATCCAGGTTTTCTTTAATGCAAAAAGGTAATTAAAGTCATCTGTTATTCATTTTGCTAAAAGATTTAAAAATTAACTCAGTGTTTTGTCGTTGATACCAATACCACTGACAATGTGGTTCTCGAAAAGAAAATTAAAAAAATACCATGACATATGAGACAGAGTTGAGACCACACAAATCCGGTTCAATTAACTAAAAACAGTATGAAAAAATATATGCCGACGGCCTTACACGACGGATGATCAAAATATACCTACTTACAGGTACTTGTCCAGTGAAAATACCTGCTTATGAATTTATTGCAAACTTCGAACATTGTACTTTTTGTTTTTTCAATTCCAGGGACCTGCACGGAAAAAAAGTTTATGTTACTATTTATCTCTGCATGAACATGTAAATGTAACCGGAAAATCCGTAAGATTGTAAACAAACCTTATTAGATTAAAATTTCTCGATATATTATAAAAAAATCGTTTTGTGCACAATAGATCCAAATTCAATAATTTCTAATATATTCGCGTCTTATTATTTTATTAAAAAAAAATAGTTTACAATTTCACAATCATACAATCTTATGTATGTATGTATGTATGTAACTCGGGCTGGTTTCCGCAACTCCACGACTAAGCGCGTATTTTGCGTGCAGGTGGGACAAACGTGTCATTCGATCCACCCCAGCTCCCCAAGGAAGGCCAGCAACGCCTTGGTGTTACTAACTATCTCGCAAAGGGTACCTGGGTTACCGAAGTACTTAGCCCTGTAATCAGCGACTACCGGGCAGCTTAGTAGCAGGTGTGCTGCTGTCTCGTCCTCCTCCATGCAGGCTCTGCAAAGTGGGCTGTCGGTGACTCCTATGACATAGAGGTGTTTATTAAAAGACCCATGGCCAGTTGTGACGGCTGTGACTGTACGCAACTGCTGTTTAGTAAGTCTTAGGGCTTTTTTCGTGAAACGGCCATCAATAGAGGGAAGTGCCTCTTTGGCCTGCCTGCACTCAGTATGGTCAATCCATAGCTTGTGATGTTTATCATTAGTACGTTTTCTTACCAGATTGCGTAGGTGACCGAAGGGGAGTGGTACAATAGGTTCAGGTCCTATCGTCATCATACTCGACCCCCTTCTGGCGAGTTCGTCCGCTGCATCGTTGCCTCGGGATTCGCTGTGTCCTTTGATCCATTGTATGGTTACCTTGTTGTATCTACCAACCTGGTTGAGACGTTGGTGACACTCGAGAATCAGACCAGAGTTAACTGTGTGACTGTTCAGAGCTTGCAGGACGGCCATGCTGTCCGAGAGTATGCGTATTGAGTGGTCCCTAACTTCCCTGTTTATGATGGCTGAAGTCGCCAGGGAAATGCCCATGCACTCAGCTTG
>NDFZ01004851.1:63186-171070 GCA_002192655.3 Mamestra configurata
GGATGGCACCCACGGCGGCGGCAGGGGCAGCCGACACTGCTATTTCAGCAGGGTCAGCCACTGTTGCTTCCGGGTTGTTTGGTTGGGGGATGGTCTCCCCTGCTTCCTGCTGCTGTCCCGTAGTCGGGTCCCAACCCCGAGGGACGTCGACGAACCTGCCATTCGGACCCTGGAACTTCACGTACACCGATCCCAGACCAATTGAGAGTCGGCGTTCGGAGCTCAACAGGGTCGGAACCTGGTCCTCGGGGATACCCAGCACCACGAACCAGCATGCCCTCTGCTTCTCGGCGTGCAGCACCACCCACCTTTTGACGTCGATCCATGGGTTCTGGTAACAGAGGGCTCGTCCAATAAAGGTCGAGTCCTCGTAGACTCCTTGGTCGTCGGGGATAGCGATGCCGCAACGCACCCGCTTCTGAATCTCCGACTGACTCTTGACGACTAACGAGGTGTTAGCCGGGAGAGCCAGACCGGAGACTGTCTTCTTCAGCCACTCTAGCGTGTGGTCGTTTCCGCACCACAGTTTGAGGACACCTCCAGCGAACAGCGGCTTCGCGTTGAAGGTCGGCCCCGGTGTGTCCTGCATAGGGGAGCAGGCCTCCGTGATGATCTGCCTCTGTATGGCAGCCACGACCTGGTCTGATACTCCCTGGCTGATGATCCCCCTCCGGTCGCAGGTTATCGCGACGTTCAGGGACGCACTCGCAGCTTGGGCGTAGCTTCTGTTGGCAACCCGCTGGGACTGGTCAAGCCGCGGCCGCTTGTGCTCTCCACGAGGTGATAAAGTCTCGTTGAGAGCCCGCTTGGCCGCAGCCTGATCGTTCCCGTTGGGTTGCTGTGTCGTGGTAGCCACCTCGGCCGGAACTCCTGCGGATTTGGTTGGCGGTTGACAGGGCGTCGGTCGGCTAGTGCCGGCCTCAGCCTGCGACCGCTTCCCTTCTGAGAAGCTCAGCTTACCTTGCTTGGTCGTGTTGACCTTGCTAGTGGCGGTACCCTGCTTGCGTTGGGAGGCCTTCCCTTTGCCTCCCCGTCTGCGTTCATGACGCCGCTCCTTGCGCGTCTGCCTTTCCCTCCTTTTACCCTGGCTGGTAGGAGCGTTTTGACCTGAAGGGTCAGAACAAGAGCAATGGGCTTGTGGAGTTAGATTTTTACCCTTCCCTTTTTTTCCTTTACGGATTGGCACCTGCCAGGCGCTTGCAAAGACGTCCTCGGTGCTGCAGACCGTTCCCGTTTGCCCGGTTGCGGTTGCCTCGTGGGATGTGGCTTGAGGAGCCACAGGAGGAGGAGGAGGGTGCTTGGGAAGGCTACTTCCGGCAGTGGTGTTAGCCGTCGCCGTTTTCGCCTTGTGTTTGAAGGGATCGGTACTGGTCCCAGGCAGCGCCGATACCCTTTGCATGTTAAGGGACTTTTTGGTCTTAGCTGTGGTTTTCGCCACAGCCGGACCGGCGCCCGCGCTGGGGCCTGCGGCGTTAGCTGCAGGACCTCCAGGGGCGAGCGAAGTGCCAGGGGCACCTCGCTTGGGAGTTTTGCCAGCTTTCGCCGACTCCACTCCTGCGGTTGAAGTAATAGGCCTCAATTCGTCCATACTTATTTGAATCTTTTATTTCATCTCCCTGGCTCCCACCCTCCATGGAGCCCGCACCTGGGAACGTCGCACTACTGTGAGTGCGAACGTTAGGATTACCAGAGAGATATAGGTGCGCAAGGCTGGTTTACAGCGCGACATCGGGTGCTTGATCGGGCTGGCGCGGAAGGTCGAAAGGCCTACCCCCACGGACTGATCAACCCTCACTTACACCTTCAGCATGGCCTTTACCTACCGCTTCGGCCTCCCGAGGGCGACCTCAACGGACCCCACGCACCTCGCCTGTGACCCTCTGACGGGACACTGTGGCCATTTCCCTACCCCTGGCTAAAGGGTAAGGCCACCGTTTCACTTGAAATCCAGACCAAAGGGGGCGTGTTGCCTCACGGACACATTACCACCAGTGCCGATTGGCTCAACCCCCCAGGACTCCTTCATCCCCGCTTACGGCGCTCGACTGCGCAGGTCCTAGCGCAGGTGACTCTGTTCTCCTACTCGTCATCAGCTTATTTAGTGACGGCCGAGTCCGCAACCCCCTCGTCACAGGGGGGTTATGGTTAGGAGAGGAAAACCGCCCGGTGGTTTCAGTTACATCTATTTCATATGGAATTAGACCAATAACAGGGTGGCAACCTCGGGAAGGTGTATCCACCGGACTTGCCTTGAGGATCTGCACGACCGTTGCGCTCTCCCTCAAGACCACGCCTCCTTCCCATCTCTGAAGGAGACAGGAAGGTAGGCCTGCATCTATACTACCAAGCAAAGCAAAGCAAAGCATGTCGTTGTACAACCGCAAAAGCATACATACAGACCCCCCCCATCATACAATCTTACGGTGTTTGCAATTTTCCGGTGACAAATACATACATTTTAATCCATCGATTAAATAGCTTCATTTTGAGATAATAATATGTATAAATCTTGTTAATTCTGTGAATTTTAACCCGTGTTGTTTTAATCAAATATTAGTCATCATTATAAATATTAAATCTGGTCACCTTTTTATACAAACTAATAACTTTATTTGACTATTATAGAACGTTATAACAACCGTACGATGTGGTAAATCAACATCATAAGTGTCGAACACCTGTCGTGAATGTCTTCAGTGGAAAAGATCCTCAGATAACCTTTCAAGAATGCTTGGTTTTCCCGTGGACTAGCAAACTTCCATGAATTCCTCGTAGATTTTATAACACGGAACCGTTCTTAGTAGATTTTATCCTTATTCACAAAATAAATACAAAGTAAAAAGTTTTTCGTTGAATAGTCATTGATTGGCCATTTATCTAGAGTTCAATGGACCATTGTTGATGTTTTTATTTTCAGCGTGATTTATTCCTGATCTCTAATTCATATTGTGATCGAAAATGACTAACAATTAATTATATTCAGTATTTGATTGTCACTATTAAATTAATCAATTCATCATGAGAAGAGCGGATAACATTTCAAACGCAATTTAAACTTCTTCGTCTTGGTACTAACACATATTACAGACACTGCAACAATTGAAATAATCCTAATTGAAACTGTAAATGCGAAAGTGATCTTGTATTTTTTTTTTGTTTGTTACTCTTCCACGCATAAATCGCTAACCCATTTTTGATGAATGGTGGTACAGAGGTCAATGAGACCCTGCAGTACCATTCTGTAAACATGCTACCGTAAAAACTTAGGTGAAGTGAGCTAACAATCCATACAAAAAAGATGGAATGACAGTTCACTTCATGTGCACTCCACCTAAGTTAACACGATGAGATCTTGACAAAATAGACCGCCTGGAGACGGTTATAGGCAACTTTTTCTTCGTGAAAATTGCATTAACGCGAGCGAAGCCGAGGGTTAAAGTTAATAGCTAATAAACAATAATACAACATTGTTGTAAACCATAGCGAGAGTAGTAACTCGTGTATAGATCAGAGGAGCAGTCTATGGCAACAATGATGGTTGGCCCGCACGACGGCGACTCACGCGCATCCTTGGTGCAGCCAACGATTGTCCCTTCTCCAGCACAGGTTAGTGACCCTGACTGCAGCTAACTAGACAATAACCTATGTTTACTTACTTATATTATTTTTAATGATATGCATTAAGTTGTTAAGGCTTCATGCTTGGATATTCCCAGAGCTATTGGAGATTCCCGGTGACGATTGTTTCGCTATATCTCTTGTTTCGCGTTTATTTGTCAAAAAAAAAACAACTGAGTATCTACTCAGGTGACCCATAAACACCCGCAGGAAAATCCCGAAATCTTTCTTTTTTTTGTAGGGCACTTCTGAGTAGTGGTTTACGATATTCTTTCCGTAAGGAAAGTTGGATATAAAACCCTAAAAGCGTCAGTATCATCCGTAAAACAGCAAATCAAAAGCCTTGATCTCTTTTTCTCTGAGAGTGAAAGTGTGGTCATCAGAACAATCAAAAGTTACTCAAATAATAATTGATACTAATCTAAATCTTGAATCTTGAGTGGTCATTTAAAAATTTCACCTAAATGTTTTGAGGGGGCGTTATTTGTTTTCAACAGATTTTAGTTCATTAAGGTTTCGGAATAGATATAGGTGCGATAGTGTTTTGTTCTCCTTATAAATATTTAGTTTTCCTTTTCCTTGAATCAGTCATGTGCGTGAGCTTGCGTCATGGTAATAATATGTAGATATGTAGACGCGAAGCCCACTTGGCTGGTTTTTGACAAAACTATTGCCTAACACGATATCATATTATATCAAGATCAAGATCAATTCGAGCATCAAATAGCACTGTAGCAGTTAGAGATATAGAGCCAATGCTTGCGCAGGCGCATATAAACTGGAATGATTCGTGTGCATCATCACGTAGTCATTCACTGGGTGATTCACGCATGAAACATTAGTAAATGCTATAGTGTTATCTATTTTACATAAAGAGCTCTGGGCTTTTAACAAAAAATAACCTTAAAAATATATTTTGTTCTTTTTTGGCATGTCACCATGCAGGCAGATTTCAATCTACTTCATTAAATCCACCGAATTAATAGGCATCTGTGCCCCTTTTTAATTAAATTGTATAGTATTCGTTTTTTATTTTTTTCATTTATTAACAATAATACTTATAAACCTGCCTCAAATGTGAACAGGTTTTGTCATTTTCACGACGATGCCAGCTGTAGGTTTTGGCCATATGTAGGTAGTTACAAATACGGTCAATAACTTCTATCGAAACGTTTGTCAGTCGTCAAGGGCTTTTGTATTTGTCAAACACCCGAGACGCGGTTGTAGACGACAATCCGTAGAATATAATTTATTTTAAAAGGCTTAAATGCTATCGGCCTCAGTTGGCATTTACAGACAAGGCTGTAAAATATCACAGAAAGAGATTAACAACTTAATAAAGAAATGTCCATTTTGATATCAAGGACGCCGTGAAAATATTGTGTAGCTATACTATGAAGCTTCCACATAATTTCTGCTTCACAATGTTTACCTACTAATTTTAACGTCATTATAAATCTGAAAAATTAGCTATATATTCAATACATGCGAATCTAACAGATTTATGAAAACAAATTTTGATTTCTTCTTGCCACTATAAACTGTTATTGTCGTATATAAACTTAACATACAGATAGATAGAAATTAGTTTTACTGTAGAATATAAAAATGCACTTGCACATCATTAATTTTATGTACCTGCTGCAAAAAAGTTTTTATTTATCATAAAAACTTTTGATAAGTCAATACAGTTGTATTTTAGAAACGCATATCTCATCAAATTTTGACTTATAAAATTTCAATTGGATACTTTACTATTATCAGATTCAAATATTCCCTTCCCCACACGCTTGTGTGGACAGAATTCGTTGTTTTCATCCCCCGGTCACATGTATGGGGAGTGGCCCCCTAATATTTTTTATTTTTTTACTACACCATTGTTTAAAGGCTTATATAAAACACCTTCCGTCTGAACATTCATAAGTATAGTGCCAATAGTGTCCAAGTAATAATGAAAGTGCCACATTCGGACGTAGTACAGAATGATACCGGACGAAATTAAGTGATTTTTGTTGTGGCCATTGTGCAACGGATTCCTTCCTTCAGAAATAAATGTTACCAGCTTTGTTTGGAACTTTTTTTTTGCGGTCGTTTTTTTAAGTCGATCTTTTTTTATTTTTGCTTTTGTTTCTTTACTGTATATCAGATACACAACGTCACCCTTAAATATGACCACACACTTCTGAAACATCCTGTACATGTACTAGTCAAATGTTAGTCTCATTCGCTATATTAATCCTTTGTTTAATTAGACTAAATTACTTCTTGATTTAAATCCTAAATGTGCAACGTCTCGTCAATTTGATGAATATGTCACCGGATAATTGCAAACTCCGCAAGATTATAAAATATCTTAAGATTGTAAATTCTCAATAAATTGTCAACGGATCATTTGGAATACTTTTTTACGCATCAAAAGTTGGTAGTCTATAATCTAACGAAGTCATTCCGAGGAATTGACGACCAATCAGGTTCTACAATTTATCGGATTTTCTTGCCTAGCCAAGTATCGGAACATAGGGCAGAGGGAGCTTAGGGCTCCCCGACACGGATAGGTTAGGAGCGAACTTAACCCCCATCATGCCATTCATGTTAAGTTTCTTCAAACCCTGCAGACAGAAATAAAAGCCCCGAGGTACGAATGTTGAAATTGTATATTCCACAATTTCTCGGAATGACTTCGAGAGATTATATACAATTTATCGAGAGTTTACAATCTTTCAAGGTATTTTATAATCTTACGGAGCTTGCCATTTTCCGGTGAAAAATACATGCTATTTCTGATACTTAATACTAAAATGATAGTTAGTCAGTCTTATTGAATGTGTCAAAAATCTATGAATCAGGTAACTAAGTTACAGTGAGTCAGACTATAATGGTCATTATAGGTATCCAATATGTCCAACAGATACGCCCAATCAGTCGCTGGCAGTTCAGTCTAGTTTAACTCCTTCGAAACAATCAGTCGTTTCAACATCTCTAACTACCAAGCCATACAATCGTCAGTATCAATCCCTGGTTCGAAAATGAGACCAATCACAGATCACGACGCTCCAGTTACTTACACGAAGAATATAACATGGTCTAAGGGTCCCAATGAATAGGTACAGCGGTTTTGAAACACGCCTTATTATTTTACATCGTACATCGATAAATTACGTCAGCTATTGCAAGCCATTAAGCATTTTGAAATAGTTTTGGTCTAAACAACTATTATTATAATGATCTAAACGCTAGGATTATTATTTATAATAACTTTATGTCATATATTTATATTATGTTCATAGTTTAATTGCTTATGAGGTAGTCTCTTTAATGGAACTTGTTTGAAATAAAACGCTAATACATACAAACATTAGTTCTGCCTTAGAATCGTAAATTAAAATCTTTAGTATTAATGCAGAAAAAAAAAATAGTAAAAAAAGAAGATAATAAAAATGCAATTTAAATTGCATCTCGGCTTGATTCGTCGTAAACGTGCCTAATTATAAAAACACACATATCTGTTCGACGCCTCTAGTATCCATGAGAATTATAAAAATAAACAATGGATATATTTCTCAACGAACCCTCGTCCTTGCCGACTGTGTCCACACAAATGACCTTTTCACATTGAGGTAAGTCATATAAATGATGGTAAAAAGATAAGAAATATCAGCAGAATATTAATTTGTGTAATCTAGCTGAATCAAATTAGTGATACCTTAATGTTGCACATTTATTTGCTTGGCATTTAATTGATTAGTTATTTTACCGCAGGAAATGTAAGACATTTGTTTGTTTGTTTAATAAAAGATATTTAATACCTATGGATTCCCTTAGATAAAAATAGCATTTAGGTACCTAATAATAAAAATTAAATTGTTATGGATCAATATCCATAACAATTACATTATTTATATGGTTAGTAGGAACTTAAAACTATACCTAATAACTAAGACAGACTTAGTCTTCTGGGTGAGGCTCCACACCAGTGGGCTGTCCAATTTGTTGCCTTCAGAATGCTGTTACTGCTCCCACGCAATCTGCATAGCAGTGAGGCTGTCTTTTTGCGCCAGATGGCACCTAAGGGCATCCGCTGAATTCAAGGAGCAAAGTACGGGTCGATGTCGACCTCTGGGAGATACCTATGGCCTGCAGTAGAAGTCTTTCGTCTCAAATGATGATAATAATTATGATGAAGGCTAATTCAAATTCAAAATTTGTAGCGAACATTCCTAGATAACAAAACCAGAAATACATAACAACAGCAACGCACTATTACTCAATCACTACGAGTATACCCGGTTGTAAACAAAAATTATGAGAAAAACAAAGCAGAAAGTTAGGTGCTTTTGTCTAGCAAGTGGACACGAAAGCCTGTCGAATCGTACCAGTTTGCCCATACAAATACGACGAGTCTGTCCATACACATACAGCAGACGTTCAGCACGTCACACCACGTGGTACGAAAGTGAAATTTTCGGTCAATATTGTCTTAAACCAAATACATAATGCCGACGGAATTACGCGTACATTGTTTACGATGACTCTTTGTTATTTTGAACTGCCATTTTTGCGAAATACCAATATTTTTCGCTTTATCTGAAAGCGGAAGAAAAGAATGCGGTTCTGTATCAACTGCTTTATGGTTATGAAAGTTTCATTATACTGTAATGTGACTTTTTGCGCAAAGGTCAAAGTTGAATGAAAAATATCAATTTGTGTATTTTTGTCAACGGTTAAATTATGGTTTATTTTGAAAGGTTGATCTTTTATATTTGATTTATTGATGTTTATCATCAAAGGCGATAAATTAAATCATGACAACCTGCTAACCTACACACAATCACACATATTATTAAAATAATGTCTGTTCCTAAAACGTGTTTCCATAAAAGTAGACAAGACCAACAAACTATCCATATTTTTTGTTGCAAATGCGAATTTTTATTTCAAAATTGGAAATCTTGATAACTCATCAGTTAGCATCATCTCGATATTTCAGAAACTAGAAATCTTTGGTAAAGATTCAGTTCTTGAAATTCGAAACAAACGTGAATGCAAAAATGGACGATTGTTTCGAAAATATTGTTTTAATTTTTGACATACATAATTGCGATTATATTTTGGATGGCAATTTTAATTTTGAAAAAATAACCTGGACGTGAACTGCAGTGACTCTTTCTAACAAATTCCGCAACCCTGACAGGCACTGGCCCTTGCGGGCCCCGACTACCATGCTAACATATCTGAGGCGCGCGTGGAACACAACACGCCGTCGACCAGGACTTGGTTCCTATCGGACGGCGACCTACCCAACGCTCGCTGTCCACAGACCCGCGCCTACGGTGGCTGAGAAACGCCCTGCGACTCCCGACGCCCGGAACGTCTTCTTCTGTTGCGGCGGCTGGGGCGTGAGGTTTGCCTCACCCTCACGCGGCTCGCTGCAAATACGCCATTAACGTGACCACCTATTGGGCACTATTTCCGTAACCATCGATTCGAGAAGACGAAGTAACGCAAACAAGATGATTGCTAATTTCCTTAAGGGATGGTTCGCACACTTTTCATCGTAGACGATTTATTTCCTACAGCCGATGTCTTCCGGTTGAGGTCTTCCTTCTTCGCCCAAGTAGGAAAGATTGAAGCCGTGACTTAGATGATACTCGAATAAAGTGTGTAGGCGATGGACAAATTCGATTGTTTGCATTGTCTGTGCTCGGATAAGCTCGTGACGTCATCGGACAGGTTTGGAAGCTCCAGCCACTTTCACTCAACGATCACATGGAGTGGACACTTGACAATTGTGTAACAAGCCCCATGCTTATGTCAGAGGTTTGCGGGTGTGTTCTAAGTTGAGCTTTCATTGAGATTGTGAGCTTATTTGCTTTGTTTGTGTAAATACGATTATTGTTGCTTTTATTTCGAAAAAACATCTTTGCATTTGAATCAAAATTTATCGTAATTGGAAAAATACTTCTTTACAAATGTTTTTTCAAATTTAAAAATTAACGGATAGTCTTAAAGTTAAGATAAATGTTACGCATAGATGAAGTTTCAATAAAGCCTTTCCTTTGTTTCTTTAATGCACAATTGCACCTTTTAATACAGGCTTCCTAGTAACACCATAATGAGAAGGTTGTTTACCTAAGCTGTGTTGTTGCCTTATTTATTAATTAAATTATTACAAGAAACCTTGAACAGAATTTGATACGTTATTTCTAACTTCCCACAATACCTACTTCAAACATTAGCTACAGTGTACGCACCCGCACCGCTTGAACTCAGTCTAAAGCCTGTCATCTACCATGGGCTAAGCTAAGTTGTCTTAGTTGTTTTTTTTTACATATTGATGTTTTCACCTCTAAGTAGGTCGATATTTATCAAATTTTCACAACTTCATAGGTAATATGACTTAGTTGTTGGTGGACAAACTTCTTGAAGTCCGTTCTACACAGCAACTTGATAAATCCGTTGCAATCCAGCTAAAACTACTTCACTTTACGTAAAAATGTGAGAGACATGTCCCAGTTCCGAACATAGCACTTACCGGACGCATTTCAATCAAAGTCTACTACGTCTGGACTGTTTCAAAACGGAGTCCGGAGTGCTTATGCCACCGGAAAATTGCAGACTCCGTAAGATTGTAATACATCTTGATTAGATTAGAATTTCTCGATATATTATAAAACAATCGTTTTGTATACAATAAATTCCATCCAAATTTGCCAAATATGTCCGTGTCTTATTTAGAAAAAAAATGTTTAAAATTTCACGCGATGTTTTACAATCTTACATCGTTTGGAATTTTCCAATATCCACGTGGGTTTAGACAGCTATCATTATACCCTGCTTGCCGGTGGAGGAGCGGCTTTACAATCACGTGCCATGTTTAAACATTGCAATAGTGCAGATATTTACATAAACTGCTCTATTGCGAGGTTACTTGCTCTTGCAAGTAGCTACAGGCTCGGAAAATTGCAGATATTTTAGAAATCTAATCCTTATTAAGTTTTAGGTTGATAAAAAACTATTTCGATAGCTTTCATTTATGATACACCTTGTTTTGGATACCGTTTGCCTGTAGATAATAAACCGACTTCAAAAAAAGGAGGAGGTTCTCAATTCGTCGGAACCTTTTTTTTTTAATGTAGGTATGTTCCCCGATTACTTAAAGATGGCTGAACCGATTTGGTTTATTTTTGTTTGAAAGGGTTATACTTCCCAGGTGGTCCTATGATCATCAAGTCAGGATCTGATGATGGACTCCTGGAGAAATAGAGAGAACTCTTCAAATTTAATAGGCACACTTGAAGCGATTTGGGTAGGTTTTGGAAGAATACTTTCTCGGAGTGGTCCCATTTCAATTTGGTGAAGATCTGAAGAAGAACTTCGGAGATAGGCAACGCAACTCCTCAATAAATGATAGCAAATGGACTGGGTTGCTGAAATCTCATGTCTGTCTATTGTTTACACCAGTTCATAACATAATATCACGCCGGTACGCTGTGAAAGGTTACCCCGGATTTAAACACCTCACTCCCCTCGCCGACGCGAGGTGGCCTGCAGAGGCGGGCCGGCACCAGCCGGGGATTGCGGAAGTCGCATACGTTCCCGCGATCCCCGGCGTAGGTGGAAGATGGAACACCGGGGTGGTTTTAGTCAGTAAGAGTCTGACAGACCCCTTCACCCGCCCCAGGGTGGAGGATTTCCATGAGGATTTCCCCCCGAGATCAAAAAAAAAAAACATGTACATTATTGTAAAAAAGCGTGGGGTGCACCCCACGCTTTTTTACAATAATGTACATTCATTTCTTTTTTACACTATTCTTAAACAAATTTATTAAATTTTATTTTCTGTTTTTATTTGGATTTTTCTATAAGAGTGGTTTTTTTTTAAACTATTTTTTTTTTGTTAATTGTTAGTTAAAGAATATGTGTTTTTGTGAACAATAAAAAAGTGTATATTTATAGATAATGTTTTGCCTTGTTAGAATATTTTTTATTAATTAATCCTGGCGAATCTAATTAGGACAATCGGATATTTGAATTGAATTCTTGCATTGTCATCGATCCCTGACAGGTGTGCAAAGTTTGAACTATGTAAATCTGATCGTTCAAAGTAGGGCAAAATCAAGCTCAAAGGAGTCGGTTACATACATACATACAGGTGAAGCTAATAAAAGCGTGTTAAAAAATGAAAACTTTGTAGAGTTTTTTATTTGGAAGTCGGTTGTATTTTTTTGTAAAAAGTTTTTTTTTTTCATGGTCAATTTGAACGCTAGAAGAAAATAAAACAGGGAACTGGGATAATGTTTTCCTTTCACGTAATGTCTGACAGTGAGTGGAGTGAGAAGTTATGGTCGGAAAATTTTGTAATGTCGCAATTTAAGACCTTGACCTTCGTTCACAATAACTATTTACAAATTCCTTGGTGTCGACTAACCACATACAATATTATTTTGTAATCGACCCAATTGGGGGAATATTCTCACAGCCTCGTTATCTCCAATGCATGTATGATACGAGTATGTAAGTACTTACGTTTACCATGTGACTTTTCTTAACAACCTACCCACATTCGCAAAAGTGAAAGCTGTGCGGTCACCATTTACAATCGAATAAATATTAACCCATGTATTACATAATAACTATAAATATTATATTACCCGGTTTTATGCCGAACATTGAAGTTTATAGGTGACATTATGATACTGTACAAACAATAACAAGTCGAATTGCTTAGTTATTAAATAGTTCTAACGAGTTTATGAAGTCTTTGAAAGAGATAATAAATGTAGAGTCAAGCAGTGCTTAGTTATTAGCTTGTTGCTGCTTAAACTTAACAGTTAATTTATGTCTTCAACAGTTCATAAAGTTATAATGAGGTCATGTTTTGTTTTGATAATTTAATAAACTCATAAGATTAGCTAACTTATAAATTGAATGAAGGCTTATTTTATGCGTGTCCGATGTCCACATGGTATATTGACATGAGCAGATTGACAAGTATACGAAGCACGTTAGCGATATCATAATAACTGTTGCCAGTTATTATGATATCGCTAACGTCGAAATGTAAATAAACAAATTGCACCGCAAAAAGTGGGACACCATAAACGATGGACGTTCACCGTGTCAGTAGCGCATAAATTGTCGCGGGTACGCGAAAATTTAATTTTGTCACCGAATACGCAACCGCCTGGGAAGATAGCGTCATCGCCGAACGTAACCGCGGAGTTTGATAACTTAACTTTCTCTCGGGCGCTGCCGACTGCTGCACAGCGTACAGCTGAGGGAGTCTCCAGACACCAGCCTCATTCCGTCACTACCGTCGAGCTAGCACGTTCGCGGCGAACGGAGCGCGCTCGCCAACCGCTCCCGCGAAAATCGCGATAAAATTTAAATCTGACATTCGACCGTCCGATTAATAAAAACAAAAAGTGATTTCGTTCAAACTAGTCGTGCTCCTTTGTTTTGTTCGAATTAATGTTTTTTGAATAACTTTTATTAAGGTGTCTATTGTCAGCAGCATGGGAACTATTAAAAAGTAAGTTGGTTATTTTTTTAAAGTGATTTCTACAGAGTTTTAATTAACAAAAGGATTTGCCTTTGCAGGTTTGCTTAATAAGATTCGCGAAATGCAAATATTTAAAGGGCTCGAATACTTTAATTTAACCGAAATAAGAAGGGTCCCATAGGGTCACCATGTCATGGACCAATCTCTAAAACTCATCATCGTCAAACCCACCATTTGGCTATCAGTCAATATCTATTATAGTTTCGCAAACTTAAGTAACTACGAAGTGTCAAATCAACTGCTAAATTCCGCTCCTTTATCGAATGTAGGACAATGCCAATCCAGGCTGCAAGTTCAACTCGCTAGAATATTCAAATGTTAAGTTATAACCTCATGTACTAAGAGTATTTGTAAGACAAATCATGATTGTGGTGATATTCAAATAATGGTGGCCTAATTGGCAAGGCCATGTGCCATTTATTTCAATTATATACGTCTTGTCAATCTGTACCAAACAAAGATACATAGACATACAATTAAACGTGAAAGAAACCAGCAACTACTATCAATGTCTAGAAACTTGTTTTCCTAAAATTAAATGCCAATTTTGTTTCCAACTTCATTATTGTCTTTTTGGAGACGAAATAGTAACAGTCGCTTAACTGCAATCGACCTTATTGCGGTAACCTTGCCAGTTAAAATCATTTTATTTTAGGCAAAGTAACTGTTGAACTTTAGTTCAGTTTACCAGTGACCTACGACCCGGGAATAGAGGTCACTTTAAAGCCTAGTGTGCATAGAAACATGAATAAAGGATGTGCCCTACTTCTTAAAACGCTATTTCCTGATTGTGAACTTTAAAGCAGATGTCTTATTACGGTTTCTTCCACATAAGAATTACATAACTTTATTTCCTGATGCATAAGTTATTTAACAGAAGATATGACTCGAGGCTCACTATTTAAATAAAGATATCCATAGCCATTATATGTTTCTCGAACATGGAAAGTGGCGTGCAACAAAAGCAATATTTGAAGTTACGTGTGGTACTGTAAACATTTAAGTAATATTTATGCAAGCGTTCGTAATAATTGAGTTTGGAAATGTACATAAATACTTAAAAAATAACCGGTTGTTGTTTGTGAACAAGTATTAGATAAAGGCTGTATCTATGTCTAAAAATAAACAAGATAAAAAAGTCACACAAGCTGATTTACGTGTCTTTCATATTAATGTAGCGTGACGTAAAAAAACTCTGCTATTATCTAGGTTTTCCTCGTTTCGACCCATGCTTCATCTTGCATAAACAATTACATGTAAGACCAAATCGCGGTCAATAAATTGTGATTACAATCGTGCAGACAACCTCTTTTCGGTTAGTAACTAGTTATAATTATATTGTATAATGACAGTTTATGTCATCGTTTTATTCGATAGATGTTCTTTAACAACAAACCCATCTCAATTTCCTTGCAAGTACACTTGAATTTATAATTCGAGATAATTTATATCCATCGGCACTAAATCAGATATCAACTTTAGTGTTGAGTATTTTGAGTTGTAATTTAAGTGACCACAATTAGTTTTACAAAGACTCAAAAAAAAGTATGGCTTGCAATGAAAGTTCAAGTTTGTCGCGTACCACAAAGATTTTGATTTGCAAAATTTCATATTGATCTGGAATAACTACAATGATATTGTAGAATGACAGGTTATGTCGTCGTGTTGGTAACGTTTGACTTTAATAACAAACTCATCTCAATTTCCTTGCAAGTAGTTTCCGCCATTTTCACAAAGCCATTTCTGTCGTCCATTTTACATGCGTATTGAAGATGGAATGTTGTTTTTTGACGTAGACCGTAGACGAACATCCGCAATCGTCGGCTAAAGCCTTATGAATGTAAGTTACAAAACAAATAAAGCCCAATATGGAATAAGGATGTAAAGCAGATATTTTATACACAATTAAAATAAATGAGTCGCTCCTCACTGTGGCAGGTAAACGCCCTAACAAGGTCACATTGACGTTTTTGATGAAAAGGTTAACATAATGAATTAATAGTTTTAATGTTTATTTTCTGGTTTCTTGTTATGATTGAACATGACAGGCTTTTTGCACGTTATTTGTTGTCATTAAAGAAAGACACTTGGTTAGAAATATTCTGTTTGGCTTATTGTCACCTCCCTCCCATACATGTAGGTGCTAATATATCGAAAATAGGTTTAAATATCTTTAGTAGGTATTTATGTCAAGGCTTTTTAGATTCGGCGTTTGCTTGCTAACTTATTTATATTTATTTTGCTTAGAAATATACTTGAATAGTAGAATGTGAGTGCATTGAGCTATTCATTATTTAATTACCTGATTTTGGCATGCAGAAATCTATCAGAATTGTCTCTTTTTTAATTTACGTGACAGTCAGTCTAAACTACCTTCATAATTGTAATTAGCGGTTTCTATCGTAGATAATAGTCATAATATAAACTGTATTAAGTTATAAAATTATACTTAGAATTGTAAATGGAATGCGAGCCTGAAATACCTGCAATGATTGAGCTGTGGTTAACCACAGGTGTAATGTGAATTCAAACGTGATTAATAGTTGTTCCAGTCGTATAAAGTGACAAATTATTGGCATTATGATCCATATGTTTTAGGTCTAAGAATTCACTGTCATTCCACTGGCAGAAAAAGCCAAACAAAACTGCTAGAGTTTCCAAATATGACTCAATATTAATATTCATCTTATGAAGACACTCGCTACGAAATTTACGCCTTGAAGCTTACGCTTTTATTTGTAAAAAGAGGTTGATTTTTCAATTGTCAGATAACATTTCTATTTCTATTTTTAACATATGGCAATCAAAACCGATGACGACTATTCTGCCAATGTCCAAAGTAGATTGGGGAAACAAGTGTGCAATATTTTACTGATTAGGAGAGAACGACGATTGCTGCAGAAAATAATTAGGTAGATTCTTATATGCATACAGTTTATTACATACTTGATGTGTTAGTACGGGACTGAAACAAACAAAGAGATAACTTTTATCTGAGGAATAAAATGGCAATTTGACAGTTTTTGTATAGAAAATAATAATGTCAAACAGCCATATATTTTATTCTTCTTAACTTACGTCTCGTAGTTGGTTAATTGATAAAGGAACGGAAAATACACGGAGTTTCTATAGTGTAACATATTTGAGAAAATAAAATATCGTAACGCTAATTTTTAATTAATTAATACCACAATAAACTTAGCAAAGCAGACATTACAATCCACGTGACTATTCTAAGTAGGTACCCAAGTTATACCTAAGTTATTTCTCACAGAAGTCTAAGCTACCAAGTGTTTGTTAGCAACATATTTGAATAATGTGCATGTTATGTAATACTTGATGTAGGATAATTAAATGTTGATGCCTGGATGACCTGTCTTCCTCATTGCTGTCCGTTGCACAATACAAGACAATTAGCTATAAACCTTTGGAGACAACTTGTCTGCTTGTGTGTTTGTGATAAAGTTAGGAACACAAGTCAAAGGTAAAGATATATTTGTTATGAAGTGAGGGGCAATAGTCAGAAGTAAAAGGAAGTACATTATTTAAAAAAAAAGTTAAATTTGTGTTTCGAAGAGTTTTAATACAACACACAAGGCACAAAAGAGGTTGGACTATTTTGGACTCTATTTTATTATTTTAGTAGATAATCGATTTATGAAATTTGGCAATGATGACTGATATTGTTTTCCGAAGAAGACGATTACTTGAAATCGTAGAGTCGTATAATTTAGAATTACTAAGAGAAACCGAGTTTCCCCTTTTGCATGAGGGGATATGTTAATGATCCTATACATTGATAATAATTCATCGAGAGGATAACACTTAGCTTTAATAACATAGTATTTCAACATAAATAAATCTTTCCGCGTAAGATGAACTCATCTTTGATACAAACACATATTTTCTCAATAATATCATAATCGTCATGAGGAAAATTCATGAAACTTGTTTTTCTCATAATGCAAAAACATGTCGAAATTCCAATTGATCGAGCCACTAATACGGGGCTATTATTTATCATATTATAAATATTTAGTGACTCACATTTGGAAGTTTTGTAAAGTTATTTTCTTAGCTCATAAAGTACCTCGGAAAACCAATTGCTTCAATATCTATGAAATAAAAATAACACTCAAATAATTATCATCATTTGTTATGAAAAGACGTTGTGGTACGTTTATTATAACTTCTCACAACGTGTCATCACCACATGCCAAAGTTTGTGCATGCGCCACAAACCCCTTAACCTTTTGAACGCCAGAGCATAAATGCAACGGCGTGCCCCGGACGCCAAGCCACAAATTTGCCGTACTTTTTTGTCACATATTTGTGACGTTTGGTGTACAGGGCACGCGCTTTCTTGTCATGTATACGTGACAATGCTAAAATTCGATGTAAACGCTAACATTGTTTGCCAACTTTAATACCTACCTACAACCACACCTAGTGCCTCAATTCATTGCGTGCATTCATTCTCCACCTGCGCCTAATAAATACTTACTGGACGAATACATTCGTTTTCAATCGACACAAAAAGAAAAAAACAATTCAACGCAACACCAAAATACTTAGCATTATTACCACCTTCTAAACATGTAGCCCGAGCAATTGATAAGCCAAAAGTTGGCGCAATGTCGCCGTGACACAGGCAGCAATGCAGGTCGCAATTGAAACATGGCTCACGCGCATCGGAGTCGTCACTAGGCTACAAATTATTGCGTAACCTGCCGCCGGATTACGCACATGCGTGACTTCAATCTAAGCGACATATTAAGACCAACGATTTCGGGCCGGGCGAAAGCTATGCGGGCGATTTAGAGGTAATTTTTTGCGACTAATTTGTTGGCGGAATGTGATCTGGGTCATCAGAAAGAGTGGTGTTGGATTTTAGCACCTTGCTTGAAGTAAAAAGTGCCCCTAAATTGCAAACATCTTTAACATGTAGATATTTCGATCCCAATACTAGTTGGATAGGTTCCAAATAAAACCATTGATAGGCACACACTCTATGTCCGCCAACTTTTTATGGAATCCCAAGCTGCAGAATCTTCCACTTGGTGAATTCCTGGATTTCAAAATATTGGTAAATGGAAAATTCTTCAGTTTCAAGTGAGGAACCGTTTTTTTTCCACCCCCGTTTTTTAGAACTTCGGAGTCTTTACATCATGTCAATGGCAAAATTATTCTATTCCAATGAAGGCTTTTCTTTTCAGCGAAAAACGTTAACCTACTCATAACT
This sequence comes from Mamestra configurata, assembly GCA_002192655.3. Classification (NCBI taxonomy): domain Eukaryota; kingdom Metazoa; phylum Arthropoda; class Insecta; order Lepidoptera; family Noctuidae; genus Mamestra; species Mamestra configurata. The sequence goes on from NDFZ01004851.1 coordinate 81,609, forward strand.
TATAACAAAAAAAATGTTTCGAAAAAACCCCATCAGGCAGTGTTTCTATTTCCAAATAATCCTAAAAATGACACCGATTAAAATTGTTTAGAAACAAACGACCCATTGTTTATCCAAAAGCAGAGGTCAGCACACGACACGAACTGTCCCGAGCATGCGTCGCACACTCGTACCTCGTAACTTTACGCAACTCTATGGGACCTCAGCCTTCGACTTGCGCTTACGCAACGAGTTTTCGATTTCTTCCAGCCCGGGGCGCATTCGCTTTCGTTCAACGCCTTTGTCGAGTAATGGCCACAGATTAATGTGCGTTGCTAGTATAATATTTTTCTCTCAAAATAATGTTCTTAATTATAGCTTCACGCTCGTTTTAACTTCTGTTGGAAGAACGACCGTCAGTCAGTCAGCGCCAAATCAAAATCTCATTATTTTCCAGACCACGGTCCTATTAAAAATATAAATGCCGAACGCATTGCCCTTTGATGACTTTAACAGCAAAAGTATCTTCTACACCTGGCATATAAATATCGAGATCCAAAGATAAACTATGGGGTCACAGTGCATCACTACATCAGTAGGCTCCTGAGAATTATGTCTCTAGCTAATAATAGGTACACCTTCAGTAAGGAGCTAAACATTATATTATTAAACACGTGTGGTTAGTTAAATCTCTGTACGAATCTCGGCCCATTCATGAGCCGCTGATTACGTAACCCCGCATTAGCTCAGGAGCTGTCAATCATCGGAGTTCATTATATCAATAAACACATTAAATACTTGATGTAGAGTTCACGGAAGAACATGTACATATGTACAACCGGAACTCTAATAGGATTCCTAGTAAATATATCATTAAAAGGTGATTGTAAATGATGATGTGTTACCTTTTACGTTCATGACTAGATCCGTGTAAAGAAGCGCTATTAAAAAAGAAACAAAATATCCAGAATTTCAATTCTTACTATGCCGTATTGTTAATAGGTTTTTACATAGAATCATCCCAAGATGTGTACAAGAATAAATTATTGTGTGACGCGTATCGTAAATCCTCTGAGTGCATAACTCGTGCCAAGGTAAATTACAAGTAATTAATTCGAAGGGTTATTTATATGAGCATTGTAAATAACTTGGCAGTAATCCGTCGTCTTTGGTATTAAATTAAACTAAAGTTGCTATAGCTTACCGAAAGCTTTCTCTCTACTTGTCATTTAACACCCGTCATTCAATCAGCGGCCGCGCCTCCTGTATGTTACACAATTGAATAAGTGTATTTTGATTATATGTATACACACTGGAAATATTCTTTGTAACTTACTGAGCTCATCATGTTTTGCTTATATTTATCCATAAAACAAGTTCCTGTTCAGCAAATGTATCGCTAAACTCTCTGAACTTCGATGCTTTGCAAAGTCCTCAGATTTTCTGCAAAGAAACTAGACATATTGTCGACAAAAAAAAACAATTATTATTTGACATTGTCCTTTCTCTTAGATAGTTAACAGTGCATAACAAATGCGTACAACAGTTCAGTCATAAACCCGGTGTATAAGGCGACGAAGGCCGAATGACCGACTGCAAAAGTGTTACGGTCGCTTTGCCGACGGGTTACCTAACAACGCGTGCTCATCATTACGGCATAACAACAGAGTAATAATGAATTTTCTTCCTTCCTTACATATTGCACAATATTACTGCATGCCACTGACATAACGTCTTCTTTACCTACGTGTAACTTGCGTGCGAGCATTGAATTTAACCATAATTAAATGAAGATAAGTCCTATTATCAAGTTTTTTGTACAAGCGCTTCAAGACTACACGGAACCGACGCAAGGTCTATAACTTCCGGTTCAATCTCGTGAAACACTAATGCTCGTGCCCAAACAAGGCAATAAAACAGTATTGCAAACGACCTAATAATTCTTTATTACAGTTCATCGTTTTATAATGCCAGCTAATAGGTTTAGAATCTGATTCTTGAATGCGTGAGCCTTGCACCTGGGCGGCACTAAAAAGGCGAGGTTCCACGACTAACGTTATTTTCTTTATCTAGTAATCTGCTGAATACAACAGAGACACCAAGGCTAAAAGTAATTCGAAGCATGAACTTGCCCCTTGAAATCGTCTGGTTAATTTGTCTTGATTACAAAACTGTAATTTGACAGTACTATGCTTTCTAATGCGGCATTGGTGAGAAAAGTATTTTGTAACTTTTGATTTACGTTGAGATGCAACGCCCAACAATAAAATATAAGATTACTTAGAAGGTATGCCGTAGGCTCTGCACCAAAGTGAATAAGTCCCATTAGTAATTTATGTTGTTCCTCATAAACTAAAAGTTTTGAAAGTTTCTTAACTCTGAAAACAAATCCAACTGGATAAAATGTCATATCATTAAAAAATACAACCTAAAAAGAAATGCATATTTTCCGTTTCTCATAAAAACCTGTGGTGAATTGATTAACTTCCAATAAAAATTAAGGGGCAGAAAATTCATAAGAAATTTTATATCAACAAGTCATTATTTTGACTAAAACATTGTACCGTATATTTTTTGCAATGCAGATTATAGATATGTATTATAAAGCGATTTTAATGAAGGTTGAAGAGGCAATTAGCGAAAAACTGATAAGTGTTTTGTGCAGATACAGTTATTAATAAATCTTAAGACATTTTTAATAACAGCTTTGCTCTGTCTCTAGTAAATAGCACGTAATTTGTGTGTATGGTTTTCAAGCAACGTTCGCATTCCCATTACAGTCGCAATCTGACAAAAATGTATAGAAATTGAGGAGTTTAAAGATTAGTAGAATTAGCCCTCAGATATATGAATGACAGATTACCTACGTCAGAATCGTAGTAAGTGGCGCTCTATAGTTTCTGCCTACCTCCATAGAAAAAAAGTGTGAGTTTATTTACGTATGTTTTGTGAACCTACTCTCTACTTAACAGTAAGTACCTAAGTACGTATTTACAGGAAAAGTCATCACCACTTCTAAAGTTATAGCTGCGATCTTTGACCCTCAAAGGAAAATTTCGCAACAGAAACATTCATACAGCGACTTGGCCAATCACATTGGCGCAGTTGAGGAGTGATCCGACGAATGAAATGCTCGTATTGCGGGGGCTGGTCATTTGGCCCACCAGCTTGCGTTATTCATAAATCATGACGTCACGTTATAGTCCATTCTTCCATCTGTGCGTGTGTTTTCCCACTGTGATGTGTTTGATGACCTCACCAGAATTAAGGATCCCAGTTTTTGTAAGTATTACGTATGATATGGCAATGGTTTGGTTCTTTTGTAAGAAGTAACAAATACAAAGGGGATCATGAATTGTTTTTAAATATTTTTGTGGGTTTTTTTTTCATTGAATCATCGATTGAATACAGGTAAATTACATGACGGTGTTAGTAATACAACATTAAGTTTGGTAGTCTGATAGTAGACAAATGATCGAGGTGTTTTGCAACACGTTAAGAAGCGATTCAACTAATTTACCCATATACTTGGGTTTTAAGCTTTCCAGTACTTTGCTTGGGGTTTCAATCTGATTGACTGGTTAGATTGGAACCCCAAGTTCCATTCTAACCAGTCTAAATTAGTTTAATGCATTTTAGCCCTCCGGACATTAAAATCCATTTAACTTGGACCTTATCCGCTGTAATAGCGCTCTACTAACATTTGCTTTAAATGTCTACATAATAACGAAATTGCATTTAATGTAGATAGGCAGCCAAGTTGAAAAGTGTAGGTTTGTAGCCGTATTGTGTTGGTAACAACCTGTTTTATTTTAAACCTGAAGTTGTCCCAATATACCTATAACTTTTGTACTAATAAGGTATCACATTTACACAGTACAAGTGATCAAGTCTAGCCAAAGGTCACACCTACACTCGTAGGAAGTAATCAAAGGCCAATCAACCTCTCTTTATACTATTATCGACAATAATTACAATCGCGCCGCAGTAATAAGACAACTAATAAAAACGTTTGACAAAGGAACTACGCTTGCGCTTTCCGCTGTTTCAATTTGTCTGGTTGGATAGAGACGTCTTATCACTTGTACTATTCATCTTGTAGATGAAGTTATGAACAATGATATAGAATCAATTAAGAGGCTATAAATATCTTTATATTATGTGAACATGTGTAAGGAGCTCGTGATTAAATAGTAACAGCCGCACGGGTCAATTCTCAAGGTTAAGCAAGGCTTGCCGAGGTCAGTTCGTGGATGGGTGACCATCGTGACATATCAAGATTCCTTCGTACCTCGAAAAGGACGTAAAGCTGTTGGTCCCGGTTGTCATAACGTTACGGGTAGTCAGAAGTCAAGAAATATAGTAAGCAAAAGGCAAACTAAATTGATCGATTTCCGTTCTTAAATTTTTGCGTCGAGTCATAGAGAAGTATGGAAAAAGGAGACATTTTGTAGAAATCCAATATAAAATGAGTTAAGGACAGGATAATAATGATGTCATTGTTGGTGTCGAGAATTCAAATTATCCAGATAACAGTGTCACTAATTATTCATTACCTACATTTTCCTAAACAATCGGGTGCCACAATGTTTTCTAATTGATTTGTTATCTTGTATGATCAGTGCGTGATCAAGCTGTAAGCGATTTGTACGTAAAAACTTAAAGCTGGGTACATTGTGCGCTCATCACCAATAATTGTTATTGACACTTCGATTAAATACATGTCGGTGGCTCGTGGAACGTTGCTAAGTGTTATTTCTACTACTATTAAAAGTAATGACATATTTAGTAAGTAAGCACGATAGCTTTACCTGACATCGTATCAAAAATTTACAAAAAAAAAACGACTGACATTTCCTACTACGGTGGGTGTTTAATCATCACATAACAAACATATTTGGGCACGGCAAATCTTTAAAATAAAAAGATATCAATACCAAAACGCTTTACTTGTAAATCAGCAGACGTATCGATAATTTAAAATTAAAATAAGACACATTTTATAGGCTACAATCTGAGCATACAATAACTATCGTCACACATTGGCTGTTCTCAAACGTAAGCTAAAGATATTTATGAGTTCCGAGTTGAAAATAATTAAAGCCGTGAGAAAGTATGGTTATTAAGCCTATTAATAAGTTAGAAGCGGATTATCAGGCAGAAAATTAACGTTAAGAAACCACTTATTAACGATTGTTGTTAAACTCTGTTGCGTAGGCGCATCGTCTAGCTTCTCAGAAACAAGTTACTTAGGTAATGTTGGTGTTTGACCGCTCCGACTTTGGCTGGCGATCTTTGAAATAGGTGTCTGTGGAAAATTAAATTCAAGGATTGATTTCAAAGCTACGACAGCCAATCTTCTATGCGATGAGGTGCCACTGACATTATGATTTCGCTGTATTTATTTTTGCAACGGAATATTGATGGTTTAAAAACGTCATAGTAGGTATATAATAATCCCTTTTATTCTGTACAGGAAACTATGTCCATTACAATGGGAACGGCTGTTGCAATATAAGACTCTAGATGAGTACTGTTCCCCCTTGGCTTATTCTGTCCGCAATTATCTAGATTGACCCTGTGTTTGTGTTGATAAGGCTATTTTAGTAAACAGTATCCATCAATTAATAAAATCAGTTTTTCGACGTTGTAATTTAACTTTTCAAATGTATTAAATCGTACATAACAACGTATTTCCGTCATACCGATGTAGCTTCATCAAAAACATAAAGTCGAATTGAGAACCTCCTCCTTTTTGGAAGTCGGTTGAAAAGGCAGTAAGCCGATTTACAGATCAACTGAAATTTATTACAAAAACTTAGGTATAAGTACCTGAAACATGTAAAACCTAAATTTATTCAATTTTATAGCTCAGGCCTGTAAAACAAGTTATTATGCCTGTTTAAGACGTTTTGTTAATCACTCAGGTATTTCACCAGTTGAAATACCGGCTGGTATAATTCGAGCACCTCTTAATAAGTTGCCAAGGTTAAGAGCAAATATTCAACATTTTCTTATTCAGAATAGCTTTATTAGCAAAGTTTAGAATTTCTCTCGATACAAACATGTATTTCAGGTATGTTTCAGCTAAATATCAAATAATATAGGTAATTAGAAACATAATACGAATCAACGAGGATGTTGTAGTTATATCTCATATTTTACTTAGCACGATAGGTTATGTTTTTGATACGTTACATACGTAAAATCATGTTTTTGATAAGAACTGATATTTAGCTACCTGAATAGGAAACTGGTTTTTAGAAAAAATGCATACATTTCGAACCAAAACATAATATGAATGACATAATTTGTCCCTCTGAGACAAGAGGGAAAAATAACGTCATGCTCATTTATCTGAGCTTATCTTTTGTCTGTCTAGTAACGTTATAGGCCTTTTGTACTCCTAACATTTTAAATTGATCGACCTATTTCGTAAAATCGTAAGATAAGAGACAGTGATACAATCAGACAGAGCCTGCCAGGGTTGCGGAATTTGTTCGTAAGAGTCACCGCGGCCCTAGAACGTAAAGGGCTTTAGAAGGAACACGGATGGGTTTTAGTCAGTAAGAGTCTGACACGGCCTCCCGCTCCACCCAGAGCGGAAGAAGTCATTTGATAATATCCCATCCTTAAAAAAGATAAGAGACAGTCATCATAAGCCTATTTCTATATAATGATGACCTATAGTCACCGTCATGGATTGGATTATCTAATATTGAAAGGAAAAGCTCCGTAACACATAAAACATGTCTTTGTCTTAACTTTATGAGTTCTTAGAACAAATATTTTAACACTCCCATCTCAAGTATTTATTTTAGAATATTAATGTGTATTAATTTATTTAAATAAACAAACATTTGTTACATCATTAGTTCTTTATGAGCTAGATGTATCAATGTATAATGTCGAGGCCCTTTTAATGCTATAAATTTTCACTTTTCCAAATATCGGATATCAACTTAAATTGATATGTTTTTCCGAATTTACAGCGGTTTCAACATCTTAATAATTTATTGACCAGTTGTTTAAATTAATTTGGATCGGTAAATGAAATAAACTAGCTAGCTTATACAAAGCTTTGCCAGCTAAGTACCTAAGTAGCTCGCTAATAATGACTTGTAGGAGAAGTACCTAGTAGTTACAGAAGTCTCTTGTACTACGCCTCGCCGGACAAAAGCGTGTGATACAAACATACATAATTTTCAATACTGATTTTCACTTTTGAATGTCTCACACGTTCAAACCAGCAAACTAGCATCACATTGTGCGGATTAGGTAACTGTTTTTCCTCTAGCTCGGCAGAGTTTTCGCAAGCGCGTTGCCACACTGAGTCTACGTTAATTGGCGTGGCCTATAGCACATTTATCCGATAACCACACCGTACTGGGAGTGTTAAATTTAATTTGGTAGGGTTACCGTCACGTGATGATTGAAGTTTTAGCGTTAACTTGGTCACCGCGGGCCGGTCAAGCGTGCGGATCGATGATTCGTAGATTTCCGCTTCGCAATTAGGCAAATGTTGACTTTCGGTTTTTATTTGTTCACGTTGGTATTGGATAAGACAATACCTAATACGTAAATTACTCACTACGTTCTAATTTTCAGGTATGCTAGATATTGACAAAAAAACACGTAATGAAGGTTTACTTACCTTTTTTTTCTTTTTTCACCATCACCGCGGCCCTCACCGTCAACGCAAAGGGCTTTAGAAGGAACACGGATGGGTTTTTGATGATTTCCCATCCTTACTAAAAAAAAAAAAAAAGGTCTACTCACCTACAAGGCATTTTAATCAAGTCGAAATTTTCATCAGATAGAAATCCTGCAGCATAACGTAGTATTCATAAATACTTGCAAACATTTACAAATAATTAAAATAATGCACGTAGCTAACAAACATAACAAGAGAATTACATAACACAATCTTACTTAGGTACTACTCGAGTATTTTACTCCTAAAAATTATACCTTTAAAAATGGCAAACTTTTTAAAATAATGTACAGTCATTGTGAAAAACAAAACACAATCTTGTCGTAACACGAGTTTTTAATTCATAAAATTTCAATTAAGCAAAATAGTGGCCGGCCAGTGAGCGATAATGTAGAAAAAAAAAAAAGTCTTTAATCAAATCCATCTCGTTTTTTTAGAAAAAATACATATGTGTTGCATGTTTATCTATGATTATATTCCATTCAAATACTTTGCAGTAGGTAAAAGAAACAACACTAGGGTAGAGACACACCGACTCACGTGATCCGATAGCGGTTTCCCAAGACCCGCATGCACGTAAACACATTAACTTACGTCACCGAAGCATACGCATAATGCGGAAACATTAACGTGCGAATCAGCCTTTTTGAACACAGTAAAAAGTACTAAACGATTAGCAATAAATCTGTTGTTAAACATTTTGTACCTGTGATAAAGTATTTCACTATTAAGTAAGTAGGTACGCCATTGGAAAATGTATTCCAGGGGTGCATCACTCTAGGATTTTTGAAACAGAATGAATCGGTATTCTACGAATTTTACGACTTAAAAACAAAATAGTATCTCTCTGTTTTGAGTACTTTGTGATGTGTAATATATATTACTCTTAAAAGATGATAAAGAGGTTTAATGTGATCTACTATGTTATTATCTCTCATTGCGTAGGTACAAAACTAAACACTTTTTAGTAGAAACACCGCCTAATGGCTTTCGAGCTCTCCATTTGTCTAAAAATTGAGTTAATTTATGTATAAAACTGTGATTAAAAACTCAAGTATTTTTTTATAAAATGGACAAAGCAGTAAAAAAAATAACAAAATTTTAGAACCAATTTGTAAGCCCAAAAATACTGAAGTATGAATTGAGCAATAAAGACACGTTTCATAAATCATGTCACTTCTGAGTATGTATGTCACTTCAGAATAACGAATAATTACTTTCTGATTTAATGCCGGCAGTTGAGTTCAACTAGCCCATATCTGTCATATGAAAGAGCATACGCGTACTACATACCTACTCGTAGTTGTTTCCTGACATTATAATTACGATAACTACACATGTAGGGTTCACATGTGTATCGTAGTATTGAAGAAGCATGCAGGATGTAGTCTGTCTAGATGTAAAGGTCGACAGGTGTCCGGCTTGTGAGGTCATCTCCGTGCGTTCCAATCACGTGCTCAATTTTTTGTTGTGCCCCGATATATTCAATTAAAGTACAACGAAATTAGATCAGCACAATGCTGTCATCGACGAAAACTAACAACAAAGTAAAGATAAATATTAATTCCTTGGCCTACCTAGGGTTGGTAAGATTCTGTTTAAAACTGCTTTATAATTTAAATATTTTTTTTTACATTCGGAATATTTCGGAAAGTTATTCATAATTATTTAAAACAGAAAGTCCCGCAAAGAGGTCGCATTCTTTTTTTAAATGAACACGGACAATATTGGCCGTCTAAGTAGGCAGCTATAAATTTAAATATTTGGTTCGTCATAAAAATAAAGAAAAAAGCGGGAAATTAAGTTTGACGTATTGTTAATTATTATTCTGTGTTACCCACAAAATTTCTTTTGAATGTTGTAGTGTAAAACATGTGCTTTGGGAATTATTATTAGGGTAAGTAATTAACAATCTTTTTGGCTAAAATATAAGATATCTGCTTGCTAAACGAAAACTCCTGAAATATTTGATAGACTAAACAGGTTTTGTTAATCTCATTAAAATATTTTATTGTAATTACCAACTGCTTAAATTCGCATACCTAATGGCACTTTGATCACGCTTACTAACCCGCGTTAAAATTAAATATTGTAAAACAACGAGTTCTTTCAACAATATTAAATGTTCAATGACCCGAGAGTCGTACCTAACCCTTTTTTGTAATAATAGGAAAAGCGTGAGCAATACCTTAGTGCAGGAATGGTCACAGATACTGTATGGTTAACAATGTACCTATTATTAATTTAATAATAATTTCAATGAAAAACGTTTTGGATCAAACTTGCAGTACGAATGGCAAAAAACTGATACGATCTTCGAAGTATGAAGTCCTTTAGGTAGGGTAATTATTATGATGAGTATAATTTACGGTTTAGATACTCTTCTTTTTAATGCCTAGGCAATGGTTTGCTTTTATAAAGTCACGCTTTTTATTAAATCAATTACATAATTATGAACTGACATTATACCGCGATTATTTAATTTATTTGGTTTTATGTACCTAAGTACTAATATCTAAATAAATACATTACAAACTTTTAATTCCGAAATGATAATAGAGTTCCATAGCACGCACTATATGGCAAGACAAGTCTGACATAATCTCGACTAAACCATGACATATTATGTCGTACCATTGTACTAGGTACTAGTGTACAATAGACCTGCAAGACCTATTAGTCGTGATATTTACGAACCGACTCATCTAAAAGTTTTACCATTAAAATAAACTCTCTGACTTTACCCTTATTAAATTTTATTCTTAAAGACTTATTAATCACTTAAAATTATCCATCTTTGGTCATTTATATTTCTAGAGCTTCTTAATTATTTAACTCTTAAAATAAAGAAGGTATGCAATGTGACTCACAATTAATGCTCCAAATGTGGTGAATCTTTTAATGACTTGATTTCTTATTTTATTCATTCAAAAATTTAAACTTGTCTTCCTACTATACAGTGACTTATTATTGTATCTGCAGAAAAAAAAAGAAAATAATCGTTCAGGAAGTAAGAACCAGTCAAAGATAATTAAAACCTTAAAGATAAAATTCACAAGCTTAATATACCTAATTTGCATTATCTGTAGTGACGTTATGATAGTGTCGGCGAAAACTTTGAACTTACGTTAACTTATTAATGGATTCCATAAAAATGTGCATTTATGTTGAGTTGGTAAAGGTTACCGCCAACTACAGGTTTTGTAAATATCCACTCCTTATGAAACTTTACTCGTACTATTTTTATGTAGCGCATACTTAAAGTTTATGATATAAATAATTGCTACAATTGTAAAACAAATTGTGGCCTACTGATGCCCCTTGTCTATAAAGTTAATAAATAGTACAATCGTTAATCCATGTCTTTCAACGTATACTTTACTGAACTACTTTCAACTTTAATCCGAGCCTTTCCGTCTACACTCTGCAGTCTAGTTATATATGCCGTTTAATTGGTTGCCTAGCCTTTTCATTTAACTGCGCCGATTTTTCAGCGACCTATGTGACATCTTTGGTTCAATATCTTTGAATGACTTGCCCATGTTACTTATGTCGCTGATTAAAAGGTGCAGTTCAATGAAAGGGCTAGGCAACTAATTAAAAGGCATATTTACCTAGACTGTAGTGTGTAGACTGAAAGGCTCAGATTAAAGTTGAAAGTAGTTCGGTAGTAGGGCTTTTAATGAAATGGCTGATTAAGCTAGGTGGCTGTGACATACACATAAGTATTAGCGCATTCGCCTGACCTTAGTCACAGTTGATCCGTTTGCCAAAAACAAGTCGAACTTAGCCGAACACCTCATGCGTGGTTGTCCCATTCTGTGCAAATCACATGACTATTTACGCAACCTTCTCAAACGAACAATGGGTGTTGGAATAAATCTCGGGTATCCTAGACCACTTACGTTGAGATAAATTGCCTAGATAAGCCAATTTACGCTTACTGACTACAAACTTTCGGATAAAATATTAAAATTGGTGTCTGGTATTAAAGTTGCCGATTCGGGCAACTATTCAAAATATTGCTTTGAGTTTCGACTAGATCTTTAAACTATTTTCCAAATCACGCAAGCGTGCTACGTAAATTAAGTTCAATTCCGTGTAAATGGGACCAGCATAGAATGCATAAATTGAACCGACATTCTTTGTCCTCAAGTCGCATCCAGTGCAACTATTTTCGCTCAAGTTTCGCCACATTTGACCTTGTCCAACATACACAGTAGCGATATCCATTTTAAGTATTCAAGCTTTTTAGTCACGTACACGTAATACTGTCGGTCACACTTTCGCGTAGGTGCGTTACGTCAAAATATGATAAGAATAATAATATTCAAAAGTACGTACACGTTTTCTTATTGTCTTTTTGACATTGAATACGTCTGGTCGTAATTAGCTACTTGGATAACCTTCATAAAAGCTCTTCATGTTTATAATTTTCAGAACATATCTGGAATATCGGAAGCAATTACTTTAGAGGATAATGGCACTTTAATTTATGACGATTACTTTCGGCTCTGTAGGTAATGATACGTTTTGCGAAACTTAATTTTTTTCAGAGATATTGATATTATTTATACTCTTTTTATTGCCAAGTCACATATCTACGCTTGGCAAATTTAATAACATTAAATAAACACTAGTTATCCTACTTATCACATTAATGAAAATTGTTATAGCAATTGCACAAATATATTTATAATTAATAGGCATAAAACAACACAACTGCATCGCATTGCTGAATGCTGACCTTCTAGCTATCAGCGATTGGTCAAGCAGATTTGGGGTTACTGTCAATGTCGGTAAATGTCAGGCTATCCTCATTGGTAGTTCATATTTTCTGCGTAACTTGGACACCAGCCAACTGCTGCCGCTTACTTTCAACAATACCGTAATCACTCTCTCGCCACACGTTAAAGACTTAGGTCTATACATTGATGACCGGTTAAGTTGGAATAAGCAGATTGCTCAGGTTAGCCAGAGAGTAACATTCACACTGCGATCTCTCTATAGATTCAAGCATTTTCTTCCTTCAAGCACTAAAATCACTTTGGTCCAGTCACTTGTGCTTCCTATAATTGATTATGCTGATGTTTGCTACTCTGATCTATCCCAAGAACTTCTCAACAAACTGGATCGACTTCTTAACAACTGTATTCGTTTCATTTTTGGCCTTCGTAAATATGATCACATTTCTTCCTTCCGTTCTCAGCTTAAATGGTTGCCTATCCGTCAGAGAAGATCCCTCAGATCCCTCTGCATGCTCTTCACTATCATGAACGATCCTTGTGCTCCTGATTATTTAAAACAATATTTTAAAGTGTTGGGCAGTTCTCACAGTCTCAACCTTCGAGCATCTAAAAACTTACTTCTTCATATCCCTTCTCACCGCACCGGGTTTTTGTCTAATTCCTACGCTATTTCTACAATTAAACTCTGGAATATGCTTCCCCTTGACATCAAGAAGGCGGAGTCAAAATTTTCCTTTAAGCGTAAAATCCGTAAACACTACTTAAAAGCTTGTCATTCTTAGTCGTTCTTCGTCATGATTACTATGAATTCTCTTAATCGGTATGATTATTATATATCATATTTATTAGTTTATTATTTTAGCATATATATGTATTTTATTAGTATTATATATATTATCTGTATATTCTTTCCGAAATGTTAAAATTCAATTTTGTATCTTAATTTTATTTATTGTACACCTACCACAGTATAGTCTTAATAACCCAAAGGTTGACTGGTAGAGAATGCCTTGATGCATTAAGTCCGCCCATGTACCACTATTGTACATAAAGTTTAAATAAATAAATAAATAAACAGTTGTGTAACGATTCAATGAACGCCAATGAAACATACTTCAGTACAATAATTAAACAATGTAGGACATTTTCCGACAACTGTCTACGACAGTTATTGTATCTTTGATTCATTAATTCATCTTATTACGTAGGTATGGGTTTCACACGTCATTATCTGATGACGCGAAAGCATGAAACAGGTACCTACACTAAACTAAACAATGCAAATGCATTAATGATGTATTTAATGCCAGACATCGACGAATTGCCTACAATTTAAAGATACATCGAATGACTGATGAGCCGCTTTGGCGTTGTTCACATTTATGTAATGTTGTACCTACTCGAAATCCGGGACTGTGAAAGTGACAAGTTGACATTTAGTCATATCGTGCAAGTTGCCAGCTGACTGCGACCGGTTGCTGCTCCTTTCAAAGCGGGAGGAACAAAAAGTAACTGGCTATACCACATGCCATCTGTTACATAAATTACGTATTACGTTTGGCAGTCAAAAAAAAGAGATTGACTTCTGAAAAAACATTCTAGGAAAGTAGAACTTACGCTCCACTTTTAACGAACTAGTTTACAATCACCTAAAAATGTCATCTTATCTTAAAACGTGTATCATGAATGATAAATTGGGTAAAATTGACCTCAAGAACAAACATGAGCAAGAATGAACTGATGATTTGTTAAATTTTATAATTGCTTAGTCCTTAAATCGTGTATCACGAAATACTACTTTAGTACGTGGGTATGGTATTATCTGTATTGTACATTAGATGTGATGTCTTACTAAGACTAAAGATTGACGGTAAAGTGACTCCTTATTTGTACTGAAAGAGTGTCTACTTTGAAAGGAAAATCGTTCAAAACGTTTCTTACAGCCAAAAAGCCCAAGAGAACGGTGAAACCATTTGTTAAACACGTTAAGAATTGTTGTGCAAATTAGATGGTTTCTCACGAGTAATTGTTTTACTTTCTTTCCCGTCTAATCATCTCGTACGTAGACCATCTTCTTTATCCAGATGACCATGATTCCGCTTGCTTCAAAGACAAATGTTCATGTACGTTTGTTTATAGTAGTATGTTTTGTTTATAAAACCTTTTTATTCTTTGTTCGTATTTTATGGTTATTCCAAATGCCTATACAAGTAATGGTTCCTTCCTTAATTAATTTATTTGTTTTAAAATCTGGCAAATAATTACTCGTACAGTAAATCAAATCAAGAGTTAAAATAAAACAAACTGGTAGAGAATAGTTACCTATGGCATTATATCACCCTCTGTACATTTATTTGAGTAAAGTGTTCAAATAATATAATTGTTAAAATATTTAATAAGTAACTTTGTTTTTGACAACCAAAACCAAAAAAAGATTTATGAATGATCCAAACTTTTAAAATATTTTATTTATTTACCATGTCAATGGCCATTGCAAACCATGCAATGTCATTGATACTTTTTAATCCAATTAATTATGTACCTTCTGCTATACCCCTCACTTATAATAAAAAAATCTCCGTACCTACTTAGACCACTAACATCTTGAAATCCTTCTCATTTATGTATTTATTTATTGGATCGCCAACAGCAACTCATAAAATTTAACTATGAACTGACACTCAACTTATAAGCATCAAGTTCAACTTAACTGTCAGAAGCAATTCAATCCATGAGAGCAATCTAAGATGTCTCAGATGGGTTTACTTTGATGAAGCTTTTTATAATGTCAATGGCATCGAGAGTAGGGCTGTCAATCGTTGATTTCCCTGCATACAATTATTTTTTTGTGAAAATTATTAAGTAAATAGACAAAGGCTGTTAACCTTATTTCTGATTAGCAGCTGCTTATCCAATCTATAATGAATTTGAATTTAGAATCTGCTAATCAGATGCTCAACAGTTTTAAGTACCAATTCTACTAATAAGCAACATTCGCATTTGTATTTTTTAAGCGACATTCGCATTAGAATTTCAGTCCTTGAGGCTTTTTTGATAGATTATGACTGAGATGCGAATGCGACCGTTTCTTAAAAAAATAATAGTAGAATTGGCCTTCAGAATGCAAAGTTAATAACACCTATTATTTCAGCGATAACGCATTTCAATCCCATAGACTTGAACTTTTAGTCAGTCGTTATCACTTATAGAACATCACACAGTGAGAGCCTCTTGTCAAATTATAATTCCTGTAGTAGAATAAAACCTGAAAAATGTGTGTCGAAATATTTTTCGTTTCAATACAAAGAATACAAATTCAAGTCGCAGTATCATCTAAACTACAATAAATTTAAAAAAAACTTGTCAAAATGAGGTGTTTTTGATAGTTAGCAACTGCGATGCGTATCCGAACGCTCCTTATAATATTTAAATTGCCCCTCTTCTTTATAGTTTCCATCAATTACTTACAATTTCAAGCCTGTAATTGTAACCTTTAACGACATGGAATGTTGATTAATTGGTTTCGGACCACTGAACCCTATGTGAGTAGAAAGTAAGATGTATGGCTTAACCGGTAAGATGTCATAAGAGATCATAGATAAAAATGAAAGCATTCTTGTGGTTGCTGGTTACCCTGTGGTCGGATGGAAGTACCTACATTACTATACTTCCTCTTATGTAGAATCGATATATGTATCTATGTATCAGCGTAGTGTGAAGTGAGGTAGAGATGTAAAAGATATAAAGGAAATGGATCTGGTAGCTGATAGTAGTTAAGGCCAATCATCTTTATGATGTACATATATCATAATGTCTTTGAATAAATTATATTTTATGAATAACGGTTCATACCCATTCATTTTCTTTGCTGATTGCAAGTTGAAATATCTTAAAAGTTGACGTCTTCAAGGGTCATAATGTCCAAGCAAATCACGACCAAGTATGATGGATACTTGAGTACCTAACAAACGTATTATTTAGCTGTCATAAAACTAAGTTCAAAATACCTTGAACTCGGACATAACGTCGGGTTTAAATGTAGGTTAACGACATATTAATATTACAAGTTACTCGAAGCGTTCATCAGAACGTGACGACTTACGGTAGCAGACGTAACTTTAAGTTATATTCATGGTGACTGTTTTATTGTTATTTATGTGAAGTTTAAAGTTTTATTGATATACATTCTAAGTATTTATAGCCAAAACAGATGGATTTATAACTGTGCACCGGTGCACCGTTTTCAATTTATTTTGGCTGTCTTTCTCAGTTGCGCGATGCATTGCCTTAATCTGAATGTTGAATTGTAAATAAATACATACAAATAAAACATTTATTTGATACAAGAAAAGAAAACAACACACAAAAGCACAGTTACTTAAAACATCAGAACACAGTAAAGAAATAAAAATGAAATTAAATATAGAATATAAAACATTAAAAAGAAAAACGTTTACACTATGCCTAAGACACCAATACGAAGTCTATGGCACAAGTGCCAAAACTACCTTCAAAATACGATTAAAAATTGAAAACCAACGTGCGGTGTGTGTTTCTAAGTTGCATCAAATGGCTCCACCAAATCCGCACAGCATGTGCCAGGCAAATGTACCTAACGCTTGTATTCTGCTGGATCCTAGTAGTGACGGACGCCAAGCAGATGTAGAATTATAAAAACTTGAAAAAGTAAATAGTTATTTGCGGTGGAACTAGTAATGATGAAACTAGCATTCAAAAATCCTTTTCAGAGAATCAGCTGTAAAAATACTCAATTCTAGTATTAATTGTAGTTTGTTGTAAATTTTTGAAAACTTAGTCATCCTGACAATGAAAAATACTAATGAACCCGTAACTTTGTTTCAGATTACGACGAAGTCTGCTGCTTTTAGCGGCTGTGTTAGCGGTACACACGAGCGCACAGAAAAGCAAGACAGATGACAACAACGTGCAAGCAGTGCCGAGTGACCTCAGGCGAGCCGTCAGCGAAGCACTTGCCTTAGAAAAGAGGTTTCTATTAGGCGCTAATGATGCGTAAGTAACCTGTGATCTGTAAACTAAACCGACGTAATCTGTGAACTTCTTAATGTTTAGAAGCCCTTAATGTGGTGTTCACTGGAATCATTAGTGCAAGGCTTTGTGTTCAAGCGTTCATTTAAAGGCGCCAGAACGCTTTTCGGCCTTTAAAGGATCTGAAGAAAATGGTTTCTCTTGAAACCTTTTGTGCTTTTCATCAGCTGGTCTAGGTACCTGCTTATTGCGCTATGTTCTGTCAAAACCAATGAGCCTTAAGTGAACAATGAGGCCACCAGTTCAGATATACGATGCTTTTACTTGTTGATTGCACTCGACAATAAGCAAATTATTTGAAAATTCTATTCGAGTTGTTTTTCTCTCTTGTATATTAAGAGAGAGAAAAACTTATAGTCATTTTAAAATGTATATACTTTTTTTACAGTCACAACTGCTCATCAGACGAAGATGAATTCAGCAGAATACCTTGCCCACCGAGCAAATACCGCAGTGCGAGCGGAGAATGCAATAATGTACGACACAGACCCTGGGGTCGGAGAGGAGACGTCTTCCTCAGACTTCTGCCACCCAACTATGCTGATGGTAAGCATCTATTGAAATATTTTCTACAGGATGTAACAGATTAAACGCAAAAACACAAAAAAACAGGTCACATTTTGACGAGACATGCTAATGTGATAAAAAATGTATGGGGCGGTTGTTGTTTTCCTCGAGATTTTAGGGTTGTTCCTTTAGTAAAATTTGTTCATAATAATGGGTACATTAACCCCTTTTCAGGTTTTGCGCTTACATCTTGTAAAGCTCCACACTAAATCTACCACCAAACAATTAATGTTGAGCATTAACTCATCCACGAGCTTCATCAGTTACCATTTTCATTATTTTGGTCTGAAAGAAACCCCAGAGATCGTCCAACTTCATGAAGTTGTGTAGGTAATAGCTCCTACCGATTACTTTTATCAGCCCAAACGACTGTTTATTCCATAGTAACAACCAATTAAAAGTTAATTTGCAGTCGTGAAATTTAATAAACAATTATTCAATTTACACCCAATAAAAGTATTGATGATCCTCAAAAAAACGTAAAGATTCAACTTAATCACTTTATTTATAGTTTCCTATGCAAAAAAACAGCCATAAACAGTTATTCGAATCATAAACTCCATATTAGGAAGTAGCGTAGGTGTGTAACCGATAACCTTTGTTTCCTCAACAATTAATAAGATATAAAAACACCAAACAATCCTCAAACTTGGTTAAGAAACAATCATTCTGGTAGTTTTTTTATACCGGTACTGTAATTATTGTAAGACGGTGTATTATTTTAACAGATACGTTTAAATTGCTAACATCAACGGTGAACAAATCACCAGCGTTCACGCCTGTAGATATTATACAATTAGATGTTCATCATAAGAATCTACGATCAATGACAAAGCCTCCCAT
The DNA here is from genome assembly GCA_002192655.3 of Mamestra configurata. Lineage (NCBI taxonomy): Eukaryota > Metazoa > Arthropoda > Insecta > Lepidoptera > Noctuidae > Mamestra > Mamestra configurata. The sequence continues at coordinate 100,527 of NDFZ01004851.1, forward strand.
TATTGTTGCACATTATAACAATACGCAGGCAAAGGTTAAATTATTAACGCCTGATTAGATGTTTAAAAATTTCACGATCTCTTCTTCTATTAGCTGACGCAACAATCGTTTTTTTTTTTGTTGTTGATCTTAGTTCTAAAAGTCTATGCTGCCAAAGATTTCGATTTGTGATTCAAATACCTAACGTTTTCAGAACCAATAAATATTTAATTGATCTCAATACTCTTCATCTCCTTGTCATGTGGCTTCAAAGTTTAGTGAAGCACTTGATCCATTTTTATGCACAGCAGTCATGAAGGCAGGTGGATGAGGTAAATGTTGAATGCAGGTTGAAATTACTTCAATTTCAATCTTTACTTTATTGCCATCCGTCCGTGTCCTTGCATATTCTTCCCGATTCATTGACCATTGCTTTAACACTTTCACTTACTTTAGTAATATTATTCTGTCGTTTATATTACTTCTTTTTAGTTTTCTCTAATCTTTAGGTTTATTTTCATATGCTGCACTCATTATTCATGTGAAGAAGTGTAGCTACCTAGTTCTGGTTAACACGATATCTGTGGATAGCTACAAAATGATTGTAAAATGTTGTAGCTACAGAAAAACCATAACGGCACAATCGATTGGTTTATCGTCACTACCAGTTACATTTGTGACTTTTTTAAAGATTTCATTCGACATGGGGATTTTCAAGCGGCATTGGGTTTACCAATCTAGGTGACAATTACTTGCTTACGAATTCCGTGAAGTGATCACACTATGTTTGACTAAACGTGGTTAAGTTTAGGAATGACGTAAGTGGGATATAAATAAATGGTTGTTGGTAGGTACCTGTCAATAGGTACGGTTCAGAAGATATCATTAAAGAATATAGTTAAACTGTCGGTTTTGTACCTTAAAATAAAAATGTAGCAAGCATGACTCATATTTTATACCTTCTTATAAATTGGCGTAATTATTTGAAAAAGAAAAAGTTAAGGATATATCAGTGTAATCTTATTATGTTTAACATTAAAATAGAATCGTGAATTCGTGACGATGATCAAATCAAAAATGCATTGAATCATAAAATTAATTGTTACGATTTTTTGCTTTTACTCTAAAAAGACTAGACTATCTATTAATTCCTCGGTTATTATTTAACATCTACTGAATATATTAAACCGGATTTATGCACAGTTCAGAGACTCGATCTAGTTGAGTTGAGGTCACATTAAAATCAGTCACGAACTATAGAACTACTTTTGTAGAAATAGTTTTAATACGGTTTCCCTTCACGGCCTTTATGTTTGCAAATAATGCTGTAGGCAATCGCGGAAATGAATAAGTTGAAGATTAATATGAGCATTTAAATAATATCGATGTATGAGTAAGTTTCTTCCTTCTCGGTCCACTTGCCAGTGTTTAGGCTCTTCAGAGCGAGACTGATTAAAAGTTAAAACAAAGTTCGAGGTTCGATGCACTCTAGCTACTTCAAAATGATTGAACAGTTGATTATCTAACTGAAGCCATCTTGGACTTAGCTTCCGATCTTTAGCAGTTGCATCATCTATGTTTACATCGCATTCGTAATCATTTGCAGGATTCATAGAAACAGAATGTTCATCTTTGTGTTAATACACATTGGCTTACCTTCTATGTCATGACGACAAATAAAGCTAAATATTCTTGGATGCTTTGCTATTAGGTGTCTTTTTAATCTCTGTTTCAATTTCTATTGCTTTTTGTAAAACCAGCTTTTGATTTTTATGCAGGACTAATTTAAATCATATTTGTTGGAATTCTTAAACAAAAAAGTTCTGCAAAATATATGAGCGGTGAATGTTCCTCACATAAAACTTTCGTCTTCAAGTCATGACATGATAAGACCTTTATGTCGCAACCTTACAAAACCAAAGCCTTTAGAGAAAACGAATTAAAAGAAACAGGTCAAAGCTACGCGTGTAACTATACTAAGCAAGAGATGAAACCAGATAACCATAAATTAAACGTAGGTGATTTGTCTCGCTCGAGACACGGAAGCGAACGCATCACAAACAATAGAAACTGTTTCCAACTACTAAAGCAATGTATAAACTATGTCCTCTACTAATTAATTACTAGTTAGTATCGGTCGAACATAGTTATTAAACTGTCAATGCTATTCTTTATTTTTCATAAATAAATGGTTCTGGTATTCGAATACTGATTTATGTTCCTAGTATTTCGACATGACATAATTACAACAAAATACATGTTTTCAGTATATGTTAAAACCGTGTTTTTATATCATGTTTATGATAATTGGCAAGGCAACTGTTAGAGAAAGATTTATTTCTGCAAAAAGACACTGCATAGGAACGCGTTTCCAAGGAATAATCAACATCGATACTATCTTAACGGTTGTATTTTACTCGTGTCCGTAACATCACAATGGGCACAGTTAAAACACAGTTTAATACTAGGGAGTATTAAACTGTGTTTTTGGCATGCTGAGTTAAGAGCTTTTTTGGCCTTGCACAGGTCTTTTTATATTGATCGTTTTTCACGAGTCTCAAATGCATTTTTTTCTTTTCCTTTCCTTCGTTTCCAACATCAAACTTTAGATGATTGATAAGGGTTTATTGACTGATTTCATAAACAGGAATCCTAACAAATAAATCCTGTGTTCCTAAAAGTTCCATTATTTATGATCAAATGATTGAAATTTATTGGTACGAAAAACAGTTGGCACCGTAAAAATCCCTACAGATCTTTGGAAAATATTTAACAATTTAAAGTAGCGAACAACTAGCTGTAGGTGTAAAGAGTATCTTCAAGCTAGCAAATGGTTGCTAAACCCACCGAAATAGGTACATCATAAATAGTCAACGAAATTGCTTATTAAAATACTTGGTTAAGTTCACATGAATTCACTTTACTAGGTAAAGAATTTGAGGCGGGCCAGAATATATCCACTCACAGTAAATGCAGTAGCAAGAATAGATATTATGCAGCACGGTCCGCGGATTACATATCTACAAATCAACTTGTACTATTAAAACACGTGCCGGTCCAATCAGACCAATAAAAATGTAATCTATTGGATAGATGTTAATTGTACTGCATTTATTTTCAATCCATTTAAAATCTAAAATATGTGATGCAAAATCAAATTAATGCATTTTGAAAGGATCCATGAAGATACTAATAGCTGATATATAATCTCCATACCATGCTATATTAACTTATTAATGATTATTGCCTCAAGTTGTTGGCATAATTACAGACATATTTCGTAACTTTAGCCTTATTTATATAACTGAAGGTTGAATAGGTTTGTTAAAGGAAGAGAATGTAACCCTTCATAAACCCTTCAAGAACTTTTAATTATTTGCATTTAATAAGGAGTACGTTATTATTCCTATTACAAACCATGTAAACCCATCACATTCACATCATCAAAATCGGTCCAATTATTATTTTCTTTTGTGTCAGGTGTATCTCAGCCTCAATCGTCACCATATCTTCCGGAGCCTGCACTAGCAGTCCACGCTGCAGCTCAATTGAGTCCAGCTGCTGATAACGACTATGTGACCAGTATGCTAGCTGCCTGGGGACAGCTCATCATGGATGACCTCATTAGCACAGCCAATGGAAACAAAGTAAGTGCACTTAAAGGACAGAAACAAAAATGGCCACAGAATGCAACCTTGTGGTACTCCTTGAGCTTTGTAGGTACACCATTTCTTTGAAACAGAGTTGGAAACAGAGTTTTTTTCTGAATACGACTCATAGGTAACTTGCAAAAAGAACACGTTTAACTTTGTCAAATATTTGCAAACATCTTGAAAGTCAGACAGCACTAAAGCAGTTAATGCAGCAAAAACTATGAATCTATTGTAAATGTTTATACGAACGATGATGGGTCAAGGTTTTACAAAGTATCGTAAAAAACGTTTGCACATCCTTTCATGACTGAAATGTAGTTTTCAAGAATTGCTCTTGGAAAGGGTTAATTCCAAGAGCAATTCTTGAAAAGTTCAATGATTCATTCACTTCTGTTTAAATGAATTCTCCTCAGTCACCTAAAGTCGATTACGTGGCTAAGATTAACTTGAGACTAAATCACACATCGTGTCCAACGTATCGAAGGCCAGCGGACACATGCTTTTTGTTAAGAGGAACGGATGGTGTCGCAACTTGACATCTATTCAATGTCCGCGTAATCATCTGCCTAATGATGCGTACCTCCCATTCGCGAATTTAAGGGTCTTTAGTAACAGATAAGATGATTCCTGTGCGAATCTTTCTCATCAGAAAATACAACAGCTCATTATTAAGCTCAATCCTCCATATGGATATGGAACATTCGTCATTGAGCCATCTGATACTTGAACGGCTTTTTACCAACTGCTAACTTGAACTTGGCCGAGACTCAACCAATTAGACTTGATTACTTTGTTAATAACAATAATAACTTTGGGGCGTCATTACAGCGATTCATAACCATCCATGAACTTTAGGAACGTCCTTGTCATACACACAAACTCAGCTAATGAACGGTTGTAGTCGTTGATGATATGTTACATACTGCTATTAACGATCAGCCGCTCGTCAAGCGCTTGCATTGTTGCATTATGGATACATGAGAAAGTTTTTGACGCCTTTATTTGCAAAAGGATAGACCCGATTAAGGTTTCGAATGTTGTATTAGCAACTAAATGTTCTTTCTTTATTACTTTGTGCTCAAGTATCTACATTTTTTGGGATAAAGATGCTTATCATTTAATCATCATGTTTTGCTTTGGTCTAAGAAGCAGCTGGTCTAAATTAAAAAAATATTTTGGATTCCACCGCCATCAAACGTACTCGAAATCACGTGCTTTTAATTTAACAAAAACTAAACTAAACCCGTTATTAGCAGGTATGTGCTCATCAAGAATCCTGGGACATGCAAACAACTTTTTGCCAATTTTGGATTATTTAAATGACCAACAAGGATAATACTTTGTATTAACCTTGTGAACGAAGCACGTGATTAGAGTATTGAGTTCACGCGGTCAAAACTAGACTAGACTTGTTAAGTCATAAAAGTACTTAAAAAAAAACTATAGTTTTTTTATCTTTCAATACAACATATAACTAGACATTAGGCTATAATATTTATGTATAATGTCACGGTTTTTTCGATATAGCTATGAGTCTAATAAACTCCGTTATTACACAATTAATGCAAAGATAGCATAAGCATCAGCCTATTATATTCCCACTACTAGGAGACCGGCTTTCTCTCTGATACAAAGGTAATCTGCATTAATTTCAACAAAATAACAAAATAATTTAAGATCTTTTTTTAATGTTGCAAATGTGTAATAAATGTTTTTCCAAAAGTTTGAAGTGCTTATGCTATGCCTGCACAGGTATTTAAAAGCTATCTTTTAAAATAAACAGATCAATAACAAGTGAATTTTACAAGGCTATGTGTCGTAACATTCGTGATAGTTCGCGGGGTCGCGTAGAAAGGTTACGTATGTAGCGGTCGCAGAGAAAGCTGCGATGAAGTAACAGGCAAGCAGGCGAATAGGCGATCTTTTAGTTCCTTATAGGCTCACTTTTCATGTCACAGGGCAGGAAATTATTCTGATTGTTAGAAGACGGATGGCAGTGGCTATTGTCTCTTGTAGTTGCTGTAGCGTGGATAATTAACACTGTTTTGGTATACCTTAACTTTTTGATTTGAATAATTTAATAATGAAATTCAATCGGTACCTAATTCTGTTGCAAGAAAGAGCTTGGGCTCTTGACAAAGTCACGCTCTGTCAGCAATAGCTATTGTCAAAAGTTTTAGGGATTTCACCGTGCGACATTTCAGTAGATATCACCAGTCAATCATACAAACATTTTTACAATCGTTTGATACCTAGTATATCATTTTCTAGAGCCTCTTATCACACAAAACTTGAAAAAGCCACCAGTCTTCAAAAGGTTTTCAATATTACCTACTTGGCTCTTCGTAGTTTTTTATCTAATGATATCGTTAAGCGAGTTAATACGTAGCGGAAGCTATTGCGTGAACACGATTTTAATTAGTATGTGATAGCAACGGAACGTGAGCTGTTATGTTACAACTCAAATTAGGTTGATCCATAAAGATACTGATGAGATTGAACTTTCTCTGAGAAGGTAGTGCCGCTAATCTATGCATTCAAATCCCGTAAATTACGTTTGACAAAGCTGCTTGTTTGCCCTTATAATAATTTCTATTGTAGAGGTATGAGGTACAGAGAGTAAAGTCCCGCATACCTCCACTGAAAAATGGGAGGATCCTCCTGCCAGACGGTTATTGTGTCTGGTGGGTAACTGCTCGATAGTTGATGTTCGGACTGTTGTATATGTTCAAATAGCACGGAGAACTTTGCTTGCGCGATGCAGGATTTCGTTGTTAATTCGTAGATGGCGCTGCGGTTCTATTTGTTGCCGTACAAATTTCGCTTCTTAGTTTTTCATGTGGTGGCTTTGATGCCGCTACACTATTGTAGCAGCAATAATATCTTCTTTACTGCAACTTAAAATACGTATGTCAAAATGTGTAGTCTCAAAATCAAGTTTGTTACTTATTGTTAATATGCTTATTTCATCGTCATCAACATCTATCATTACCATTTACCCTGGATCATCCACTATTGGGTATAAGACTCCAATTTCTTCTGCTATTTTCCGTACCGTGTATCTGTCACCGGAAAATTGCAAACGCCGTAAAATTGTAAAATATCGCGTAAAATTGTAGACAATTTTTTCTTAAAGACACAGATATATAGGAAACTATTGAATTTGTATGGGATTTATTGTATACAAGACGGTTTTTTCATAATATATCCATAAATTATAATCTAGTAAATATTTATTACAATCTTACGGAGTCTACAATTTTCGGGTGACATATCCACATAAAGCTTTGTTTCTCATCCATCGTTAAATAATATATATGTAATTAATAACATACGTACAAATTGCTTCGGAATTAATCAATGCTCGCAAGCTCATAAATCTACATAACAAAACTAACATTACTTAAAAGAAAATGAAATAAGTTTGTTAGAAAACTTTACTTCGTTGATAACTTTACATCGCGCGTTCATTTTAATTCTTGATTTCTGCATGACATACATTTGCTTTATCGTAATTAACATCTTTATGCAGGGCTTCAAATTGATTCAATCAAAACTAAGCCAACATCTTCAATATAATTTAGAAATCTGTTTGGACCTAAAACCGCGTTGGTCTACCTTTTACGCCTATGTCCTAAGATGTTTATTCCCTTTCATTTAATTCACGGTATCTATTCAAATTTAATTACATTCAACTTAGTATTTTAATGAACAGACATTGCAGGATAATCAGTATAATCACAGGCTGACCTAGTCATCTAACCGGTTTGTATTAAAACTAAGTATGTATATAATTTGTGACGCGCGTAATCCGATCACTCTAAATTATTGCATGGAATGTACCGCACTATTTGTATAAGCGACAAAAGTAAAGCTGTCAGTATATACGTAATACTATATTAAAGTAGACGTTATTAATTATAACGTTTATCATGGTTTATCTCCATTTCACACATGGATTGATGTAGTGTAATCGGAATCGATATTCTTTTGTTAATTTTTAGATATATTTATGTTTTCAATCGTAATAATAAACAATAAAATTTCAAATTCTACATTATACTTGTCAGTTACTTTGTATTTAAGCTCTGTAGGCTGTATTTAGGTATCTCGTGTTCATCATCACCATCATCATAATCATCATCATCACCATCATCATCACCATCATCATCATCATCATCATCATCATCATCATCATCATCAGCCTGTAGCAGTGCACTGCTGGACATAGACCTCTCCTAGGGCACGCCATTCAACTCGATTTCCGGCAACTCTCATCCAGCTGCTACCAGCCACCCTACGAAGATCGTCGCTCCTCCTACCCTGAGGGCGTCCTACCTTACGTTTGCCGATTCGCGGTCTTCACTCAAGAACTCGTCTATCAGCTTGCTTATTTTGTGAGCTATATCGACTAATTTGGTTCCCTGTCAAATCACTTCGTCACTTCTAAAAGAAACATATACAACAGATATTACAATTTGATACTCATTTATTAATCGATTCATTAATTTCTTTGTTGCAGGATTGCAAAGGAGCTACATGCGAGTATGTTCGTTCTGCACCAACAAGGAACATCGACTCGTGTGGTTTTGGTATGTGACAATAATACGCTATAAATGTATCTAAGTCTAACCCCCACTATATTCTTAACGCGAAAAATATAAATGACGCTTTATATCCAACAGATGCGTACCGGTACCTCACCTATAGCATTCAAATTATAGATGCGAATACCTCGTAGAATATTTATAATGTCAATAGCAGCTATTTATTAATAATCCGTCTATTTTAGAGCCTGTTTAGTATTTATAATTAAATCAATACGAACGACGGCATTACGTGGCTAGCGTAGGCCGTTGATGCTTGATATTATTCACGAAATGTCCACTGTGATGCTGATGACTGACGAATCTATATTATTATAGAGTTGAAAGTCGACGTCACGTGTCATAAAATGTCGTAATAGTATGTTATTTTATGAATATTCATAGCCATCAGAATTTCGTAGCAATCGTTCCGCAGCGGTGGACTCACGGCTTGTTTCAAATGTTGCACTTCACAAGGAAGTATTCTGACTAGCCAACAGCCAACAGGTTTCAGTCAACCGGTGAACGTTTCTTGTCTAAATTTTGTAACGTTGGTTGACATAATCTTACATGCGGTAAAAATGTCGACTAGCCACTCGGGCCAGTCGAATTGCTTGAGGAAATGAGGCTACGATCAAGGCTACTCGGCCTATCTGGATTTTTGTTCCTAGTTCATTAACTCTGCATAAGACAGCAATTTTGAACTGTCTAGTATGTTTTAAATTTAAATGAAAAACAAAAAAGTGGTATTATATTATAAAGCTTGTTTTAAAATGTTGTCTTGATAGTTTTCGTATGAGGCACTGATTAAACTACCTACAACTTGTCAGGCCATATCCTTCAAAAGTTGACCGATCAACCGCTGTTTTATTCCATTTCAACTCGAAAGATCTATGGATTTATGGATCTTCAAAAGTTCAAATCAATGCTAAACGTGGGATATTTTGTCAAACATCATGATAACTTTAACGTATTTTTCAACAGAACACCGGGATCAAATGAATATGGCTACTTCTTTTCTGGATGGTTCCGCGTTGTACGGCAGTTCTGAGAAGGAGCTCCGTTCTCTGAGGCTCTACGATGCTGGCAAAATTGACCTGGACTCCTGTCGCAAGTAAGTTTCACACAACATTACCATAAATACCAGAAAACCGTCCTCTGACCTGATTAATTTCGTCTTCTCTCTCTCAAGTCGAACTTCTTATTTTTCTCTTAAAGCATTTATAGACGACGAAATTGCAATGTAGGTTCTTGCAACTCGGTTCCTATGTTTCGTAATTCTGTCCTAAGTATTGTCTATCAAATCGAACACCGCTCAGATTTTTTACGCACCACTTAGCAATAAATAAACAACACACATTTATTTTAAACGATGATATTTTATCTTCGATAAATACCGACATATTCAAATAGATCCTTCAATACAAACTGCGAGTACAAACACGGAAGAAAACAAGTCGGTAATTAGATTGCATCATTGAATCCATTCCCATACAATACCGATCATAGATATTATAGAAACAGTGCTTAATGTGTGAACTATTCCCATAGTTTTATACTGTTCAATCGACTCGATTGTAAGTCATTGTCTTTAGTATTGGGTGTACAACCGTATCCGTGCTAAGACAGAGTACGCATTCGTCAGTGAACATGGCGACGGCTTATCAGTTTCACTTTTATGTCAATGAAAACGTTTGTCAATCAGATATCATAAACGACTGGGAACTGTTCTCTCCTAGAAACGCTATATAATACATTTATTATACATACTTACAGCACTATGTACATTTAAACAGCTGATTGCACCATTTGGTATTTCTCGGGAAAACAGCGCATTAAAAAGTGATTCAGGGGCCTAACTAGCCGGGCAATACGCAGTTTTTTTGTTAAAATAACCGCTGACGAAAGTGACAAAAAATATGACATTCGACTATTTAATAAATAACCTACTTCTACAGCTCAGTTTAAAGGATGTCGTGACACCAATTTGTAGAAGAAAAAAACAGCTGACACACTAGCATAACAAGAAAGTTATGCATAGATAATAATTTTTAGACAGCCAAAAATGGATTCGATAATCATATTGACGAATTATGTAAGCATCTGTACAACCACGACGCTGCTGTGTCTATACAAATATCATGTTTTTTTATGCAAAATTATTTAAAATACCTAAACTTCTTGTGTAATCTTGTACTCCTACTCGTATTGTACAAACTGATAACATCGATCGTTTTAAGGACAATATCGATAAGGAATGTTATCCACCAAGGAAGGCAGTTGCAAAATTATTTCGAAAGTTTTCAATTTCAAAAGCACCGTTTGTTGTGTGCATTTCAATATTTCTAATAAAATTCTGACAAAGACCATGCATCTGCCGACAAAACAAAGATAGAATTCCTAGGTGTCGTCATAAAATGGATTGTATGCAAATAGTGCCGACAAACTAACCTTGAGATGATTTGCATTCCCACATAGAGATTTCAATCTTTTTACATATTTGCATTGGCATCTATTGACGATGGGTGCGTGAGAGGTGAAGTGCAGCTGATCGAAATGATTGTGGGAAGGCCGCCTGTCAGGAAACAGATGAGCACTGAGACATTGCGGTTTTTGCAGTCGTAAAAACCACTTATGTAAAACTAAATTGACATGGTAAATAAGAAGAGGAAGTTCGTAACAGTTTAACTCTACCAATCGAAAATAACGATGTCGAATGTAAACTTCAGTTAATGGGTAAAACCAGGACCTTAATAGTGATAATATGCAAAACAGAACAGTAACGAAAGCACGTCTAAAATGTTGCAAAGAGACACGTACCCGTTTATACTAGCATCAATAACCTAAATAAAAGCTCACAGTTGGATTTTCAAAGTAAAATCGGGCGAAAATATGATACGATTGTCGTTCATCATAGTCCTTCGCTAAGAAGATAGAATATTTGAGACCTCTTGTTTCCCGATCCTTGAAATGGACTAAAATACCATTCATTTTTATTCTTTGTCATCTAGATGCAGAGACGGGTCACCCACCGCGCCCTTATACAAGACTTTGCTGTCGGAACACAACCGTATCGCCGGGGAGCTTTACAGTTTGAACCCGTTCTGGGATGACACCACCCTTTACTTGGAGTCCCGACGAGCTGTGGCGGCCATCATCCAGCACATTACCTATAACGAGTTCTTGCCTGTTCTTTTGGGAGAGGTAAGCATTGTTACTCCAATTTTGATTTTAATGGACAAGGTTGTTACATACTTCTGTAGTACGAAAGTCTATCCGAGTCTGTGCTTCAGTTCCCTTTGATTGTCAGAGCCAATGCTGGCTGCACGTATTTAGTATTCTCATTTTTCTTATTATTATTTAGCTTTTCATATTTAGCTTACTCAAATTTGTACTGAATCTGTTTACTACGCCTAGTATTATAATTATTACTTGTGACCATGCATAACATTCTTATGACATCGTTAAAATCATTCCAGGTCGGTATGGCTAAAGCAGAACTGAAGTTGACATCTCTTGGTTTCTGGCGAGGATACTCCAGCGCCATCCGCGCCGGTGTCTACTCTGAACTCGTCGCAGTTGCACCCATCTTCCACGCTATGATGAACGAGAAACTGGTAAGACGACTGAATTTTAATCATTATGATACCTTACTTACTTGACTATGATACCTATGTACAAGAAATTAAACCCTGCCTCTTAAACTAGAAAGGACCTGTATCTCAAAAGTTATTTCTGGTTAAGATCCCGGCTTTGCAATAACGAACATTTTTGAAAATTTAACTTTTAGGAGGCCACTTAAAGTTAAGAATTCAGTAAAGACTCAAATCTCGTTCTTGCTACAGTGAGACTCAAACGTAGCCATTCTTATTAAAATTCTTCTTTAGCATCTAGACAGACGGAACAGTTTACCTTCCAGCAGTTACGCAGAATTCTACATTCCCCTCTTCTATTAATTTTCAGATCAACACTACAACTTCTTTAGAACACCTAGTACGTACCAGTGCCCAACATGTCTCCCACTTCCCAGCGTCCGCTCAATGGGACCTGAACAGGGCTCGGGACCACGGCGTGTCGTCCTACCTCAGGGCGCTGCGCATGTGCGAGCCGATGTCCACTATCAAGTCCTTCGGAGACCTCAGCCAGATGGGCTTCGATAGGAAGCAGCAGGAGATGATGGCTGATATGTACAGGTGAGCTTTCGGCATCTGCAACTTAATTGATCGCATTTGAAACAAGAAATTAATTAAATGGAAGTCCTAAGACCATGGCTTCAGGTAAATCGTAATAGCGAGCGATACTCAGGTATTTAAATGACACATCGATAAAGGCTCGGAACAAGACTTGACAGTCTTGTACCACAACTATAAGAATCATAAAAAAATGCTCTAAGAAGCAGTGGTTAACACTAAAATATTGTGGGTACACAAAATTTTATTTAAGATGCCATTATAGTTAGGCCTATTAAATCTAGTGCCGGAAGAAATCAATACCCTTAAAATACCTATTTAACCATTTTTTTTTTCGAATTCTAGGAGTGCTGATGATGTGGAGCTAATGATCGGTGGAGCTATGGAGAAGCCAGCGTCCGGTGCCGTTGTCGGATCGACCATCGCGTGTGTTTTAGCAGTGCAGTTCGCCAACTTGAAGAAGAGTGACAGGTATACAATCATTCATAATTTTGTACATTATTAACTTTGATCGTGGCAAAACAAAGTGTAATTTTAAGTTGTAGGAAACAACTGGTAGAGAATGCTTAGAGCATTAAGTCCGCCTTTGTACCTTTGTGCATGAAGTATAAAATAAATAACTACTATTGAAAACACCAAAGACTGAAAAAAGAAAACACTGTAATCAACCTCGTAAGCTAAACTGTTGCTGTTTTCCTTATTGTACTGTAACATTTTTTTCATATTTCAGATTCTGGTATGAAAACGACTTGCCCCCATCATCACTGTCACCCGATCAGCTCGGAGCCATCAGGAAAGTGTCTCTCGCGGGAACCCTGTGCGCTGCTCAAGACGTTTTGACTAACATCCAGCCTAAAGCCTTCGTGAGGGAGGACCCCTATTTGTAAGTGGAACAAAAAACATTTGAACGAAATAAAACTAGTTCTAGCTAGAAAAACTGCGTCGACTTATATGAGTGTATAATCAGTAGAAAACGGTTAGCTCTTCAGTTCTTTTCTCAATAACAACTAAAGAACACAAATAATGTATAACTTTAAAAGCTAGAACGCACGAATCCACCAGACAAATTAATTTTGTGTCAATTTAGAAATTATAAAAAGTACTGTTGACCGACTTTTCTTGAAGACCATACCAAATATTTCAAGAAGCCAAAAACCAAAATACATATCCAAGGCAGTAAATTTTAAAACAATTATCATTTTGATAGGAACGCAGCCCAACACTGCTCGCAACACAACCGTCTGGAACTCTCCGCGTGGAGGGATGAAAGCGGCGCTAAGGCTGCGGAGAGACTGTCTCAGGACATGCTGGCGACGGCGCTGGAGAAGGCCAAGCAAGAGATGGCTGACAGGAAGAAACTTGAGTACATGCTGTGGGAGTCACGTAAGTTATACAAGTCATTATATGAGAAGGCTGTTCATTAGTTGGTATATAAAAACTTACTGGAGATTTGTAGGTATTAGATTTACGCCGGTTTCTGTAAATTCTTAATTTGCAAGGTTGGCGCAGTGGTTGAGTGATTGACTGCTGCGCTGCGTGTCATGGGTGCAATTCCCGCGTGGAACAAATATTTGTATGGCCTACAGATAGATGTTCCGGGTCTGGCTGCTTGTGTATGTGACTTTGTATGTTTGTACGATACTGGAGAAATTCCTAGTGTAGAGCAACGTTTATTTTTTTAAAACAAAGAAAAGAAAGAAGTTAGAAAACATAATCTGTTTTCAAATCTCATGTTAAGTGATTTAACTGGTTTATCGTTATGAACATCAATCCAACACAACATCAGCTAACACAAAACTCGATTACTCTCAACTTAGATTCTTTTATATTACAGGTGGTGGAGCCGATCCCAAGTCTCCAGTGGGTACAGCGGCATCATTCTCAAAGGCCAACAAATATGCTCTGAAACTCGCCAACACTTCTCTCTTCCTTGAATTCGCCACCAACGAACTTATTAACACAATCAACAGCGGGTAAAGATATCTTTATTTAAGAAACTAGAATTTCCGACTTTAAATCAACATCTTCTGACTCTAGGCAGTCATAAAGGTATTGCCATCTGATCCACTTATTCATCATACTAATAAGACCTTTATTATCCAGCCACCGCCGCAAACGTCAGATCTTCGACGACTCCCTCGGCTTCGGTACCTCAGACTTCGTAGACTCCTTACAATCGGTCGACATCAGCGGTTTCCTTGGCAACGACAACTCGGGACCCATCATCGAACCTCAGTGTGATGACAAAGGCGCTTGTGAACCTGACAACCCCTTCAGGACTTACACTGGATACTGTAACAACTTGAGGAATCCTAACTTGGGCAAGGGTTTGACGACTTTCGCCAGATTGCTGCCTCCTGTTTATGAAGATGGTGAGTTTGATTAAACACACTTCTATATTTATTTATTTTTTAAATTATCGATTCTAAGCATCCCCAAATAAAAATCTCTAATATTTTCGTGCCTAGAGTACCCCTAAATGAGCATTAGCCCATTCGGGTGCCAAGAGTTTTCATACGCATATGGGACAGGGGCCAAAAACGTCCCGTATCGGTGAAAAACATAGTTTCGTATGGTCGCCAAGAGTGGTCCCAGTTGGGAGGCCAGAAAAATCTTGTCGGTGAGAAAATAGCCCCATTTGGGCGCCAAGAGTGGTCCCATTTGGGCGCCAAGAGTGGTCCCATTTGGGCGCCAAGAATGGCCCCATTTGGTCACCAAAAAATCCCAATTGGACGACAAAATAATATACCTTTCTTGTACTAAATTAAGTCTCCAATTTTTCCAGGTGTAAGTCGCCCCCGCATCAACTCAGTAACTGGCACTCCACTGCCATCCCCCCGTGTGGTGTCCACAGTGATCCACCCTGACATATCGAACCTGCACACTCGCTACACGCTCATGACGATGCAGTTCGCGCAATTCTTGGACCACGAGCTTACTATGACGCCCATTCATAAAGGTAACTTGGTTGAAACACTACAATACAATCATCAGTAAAGAGCGAGATGGTGACCTTGAAAATTGTTATCAACTCTTAGCATAACTTTTAGGTTGTGATCAAAAGTTCTGAAGGCTGCTTCTACAAACTTTTTATAAAACTGAATATTAATTACCTCAACATTTTTTTTTCCTAGTTTTGAAACTAGGTGGGACTAGTAAGTTCTTTACAGCCTTATTCATAAAAACTTTATAACCATTACATACCTAGCTAAAATACTGATAAGCAGATTCTTTATTCAAAATGTTGTATGGAGAATTTGAATTTAGAATCTCTTAAACAGTATTTTAACTAAGTAATGTTTAACAAGATTTTATGAATAAGGGTTAGACTTTCACGGACACAATAGATTTACTATTATTACTTGAAATACCTCTTTTAAGAGGTAAAGTTCTTCTTCGTATGCCAAATCCCAGATCCTTATGTCAAAAATAATGCAAGCGTAAAGAGGATTCTCTATGTCGTTCTTATTCTGCCACAATCGTTTATTTGATATTTAACATTAACTTATCTTTCTCATTCCTCCCAGGTTTCCACGAGTCGATACCCGACTGTCGTTCATGCGACTCTCCACGCACGGTACATCCGGAGTGCAACCCCTTCCCAGTGCCGCGCGGTGACCACTACTACCCAGAAGTGAACGTTACGTCAGGAGAGAGGCTTTGCTTCCCCTTCATGAGGAGTTTGCCTGGACAGCAACAACTTGGTTAGCACACTTTAGAAAGAAATTTTAATTTACTTCACTTTAAAAATCAAAGATCTTTATTTAGTTACTTTAACTTCATGAATTGTGTGGCTAAATGGGTGGTCTTAATGCCACTCATAAGGAATTAACTACAATCAATCAATCAATTATTTATTTGCACACACATGAGTACAACAACAGTGTCGACATGCAAGAGATGTTAAAGTTATTCTAAAAAAAAAAACAGATCATCACGTTTGCCTTAAACAATGGCATGCAAATATTAAATACAATTATTATTTATACTGTCACTGAGTAAAAATTATTAAAAAAAAACAACATATAATCAGAACTTCTCATCCAAAAATTCATTCAAATTGTAATAAGCCTTATCTGCTAGCATCTACCAACTACCAACTGCTAGCTACTACCAACAAAAAAGGTTACGTTTTATGTTCCTCTTTGAATATTGATTATTTTCGAAGGAAACTGAATAAGAGTAGATAAGTAGTAGTGTTTGAAACCCTCCCATCCGGCCCAAAGCTGCCAGAAACGAACATTGTTTCTGGCAGCTTGGGATTTGACTTGGGGTTGGTAGTGCTGGCTTCCTTTCACGAAGCTTTGGTTTCAAAGATATTCATTTTGTTTGCATCCAAAAAAATGCATTCATCAAAATCACACTAGACACGTATCCTTTTAATATTAGTATGTAAACCAGTGTTTGTCCAATCTTCCTGCTCTTATACTATCTTAGATCGGCAACAGTTCCAAAACTCACAATATTAACCTAAACCCCACTTTTCAGGACCCCGTGAACAAGTAAACCAGAACACAGCCTTCATTGACGCCTCAGTGATCTATGGCGAGAACCCATGCATCGTGCGCAAGTTGCGCGGCTTCAACGGGAGACTCAACGCCACCACCAACCCTATCAACGGAAGAGAACTGCTGCCCAGGAGTGACAGCCATCCGGAGTGTAAAGCGCCCAGTGGATTCTGTTTTATTGCCGGTGAGTGAGAAAGCCTTAAAAACAAAAAGCATTTTTAAAAAAAAGCAAATATGCAAACCATTAATGTCCGAGGACAAGATAAGTCTTTCTAAATAAGAGTAGTCCTCCTGACCGATTTCGGCCATGGCGGACAATCTCAACGAAAGATTAGCCATCAGACATTTTATAGTGCACAAGTGTGTTGTGCGCAAACACAGGTGCAACTCCCTCTTCCATTACTCTCCTAGTCCGATAGGACGTCAACCCGACACGATGGGAGAGAGATGTGACGCAGGACTAACGCCTTAACGTGCTTTCCAAGGCACGGGGGTGTCACACCAACTTCCAAACTCCAGACTATCATGGAGAAATTCCTAACGGAAATACTCAATAACACTTTATTCCCGACCCGGAAATTGAACCCAGGACGTCGCGCTCAGCAGCCGCGCTTGCGACCGCGAGACCAACAACGCAAGGCATAAAAAGAATACCCATGAGGCATGAACGGAAGGGTTGGCTTTGTTCATGACCAACGCTAACTACATTGTTAGCAATTCTAATCAGATAAGCGTGAGACTCGCGCTACAAAAGTGGGAGCGATTCCATCAGCAAAACTTCTATGTGCGTGTAACAATTTTTGATTCCCAACCAGGCAGAACCTTCAACTTTCATTTTAAAATTGTCATTATGCCTTGAACAAGCGTAGCGATCAATTTTCATGACTTCTCTACATGAAAAATAGCCTTTGTCTTGCAGTGAGTAAATAAAAGGATGACATTATATTGGTATTATAGTTTTGTCTTTACATTCTCTGTCTACCATCAGGTGACGGCCGAGCCTCAGAGCAGCCAGGCCTGACCGCCATCCACACGATCTTCCTGCGCGAGCACAACCGCATCGTGGAAGGCTTGCGCGGCGTCAACCCGCACTGGGACGCCGACCAGCTGTTCGAGCACACGCGCCGCATCGTCGCCGCCACCTTCACGCACATCATCTACAACGAGTTCCTGCCCAGGCTGCTGTCGTGGAACGCTGTTAACTTGTATGGATTGAAGCTGCTGCCTTCAGGTATAGTTAAACCGTGATTGTATAATTTGTGTTTCTTGAATATGAACATTCTTTGCTTCCATTTACGGATAGACATTTACAGATAGTTAAGTGACCAACCAGCCTTGAATTCAATGAAATTTTGCAATGATTAACAGCTTTTGCCAACATTAAAATTAAAATTCTGTCAAAAACCAGAATACTTTTAACCAGTAATGTTTTGAGTACTCTGCGATAAAAGAAGAGCCATTCGCCATCATGACGGGCATTTGTAGCCGTTCTGATGGCGAAAGGCTCTCTAAGAAAACCTACTTGAATCGAAAACCAGAATACTAACTTGTTTTAACCTTCCAGGCTACTACAAAGAATACTCTCCCACCTGCAACCCTGCCATCGTCACGGAGTTCGCGGCCGCTTCCTTCCGTTTCGGTCACTCTCTGCTTCGTCCTCACCTCCCGCGCCTGTCGCCCAGCTTCCAGCCCGTCGAGCCCCCGATCCTGCTCAGAGACGGATTCTTCAGGCCCGATATGTTCATGTCTGTGAGTAGCTAATTCTGCTTTTTTTAACCGTTGAGACTTGAAGTGTAACAAGTGTGCCAGGAAGAACTTGAGAAGATATATTGCCCAGCAGTTAGTTGGATATTAAAGGCAAAAAATTAAACATGAAATTGTTTAAACTTTATGTAAATACAGTGGTGGGCTCAATGTAGCCAGGCATTGTCTACCGGTCAACGTCTGGTTTAAAAAGTGTGTACCTACATCTTCATATACCTATCAATATTCATTCGTCATAAATCAATATTCTTTTTCGTAAAGATACCTTGTTAGAATTGTTTGTGCATCTAAGAGTTATATAAATCCTAATGGAATCCTAGGACGAGACCATGTTATTCTGAAATTTGAAAATTCAGTTCTTTGGAAATCTCTTAAAACAGACAAGCAAATTATTCTGCGCCTGCGTAAAAATTACCTAACGTTCCACGCGCTTGCGCTAATTATCTAAGTTCCACAATAATTTACATTATTCAAAATCTTATTTCCAGCACCCCCCAATGGTAGACGAGCTGATGCGTGGTCTTGCCTCAACCCCCATGGAAACCCTGGACCAGTTCATCACCGGCGAAGTCACCAACCATTTATTCGAAGACCGTCGCATTCCCTTCTCGGGCATCGATCTGATTGCCTTGAACGTGCAGAGAGCTAGAGACCACGGCATTCCTAGTTATAACAACTACAGGGCGCTTTGCAATCTGAAAAGAGCGACTACCTTCGAAGATTTGGCCAGAGAAATTCCTGATGAAGTTATTGCACGGTAAGGACAAAGATTATGATCCTGGCGACCATCACCTTGATCACAGTTCTTAGTGGAAACCATGGCATATTTTAAATTTTCGGCACTGTTTATTATTTTTTTTGTCTTCAACAATACTTTTACCATTATAACGTTAAACAGCTATACATTGAGCTCGCCTACGACAGAGCGCAATCATTATGTCGAAACCGGAAGTGTGACTTGGTCACTGTCACCGTGTCCAGTATTCTCTTCTAACTTATTTTATATGTGACACTTTTATGTGCAGAACCTTATTAAATATTTATTTGCTTTTCGGAAGAGTCTTCAAAAAACAGATCATTATTTCGAACCTCCTACTACAACTCTCTTCTCATCATCTTCAGGTTCAAGCGCATCTACGCGACAGTGGATGACATCGACCTGTTCCCGGGCGGCATGAGTGAGCGTCCCCTGCAGGGCGGCCTGGTGGGACCCACCTTCGCCTGCATCATCGCCATTCAGTTCAGACAGCTTAGGAAATGTGACAGATACTGGTAAGAACACTTTATTTTCATTTACACTACTTCAGTAATGCACAAGGGTGATCATCACATTTTGAGACGAGTGATGGATAAAGACCAGGGCAAGAGAGGCAGAGGTTGCCCGCCAACTGTTTGGACTAGAACCATTTCCAAGGATATGACGATGCTAGGCCTAACGCAACAAAAAAATGACTCAAGATCGCAACAAGTCACGATAAAATATCATAGGGCCGACCCCAAAAATAGGAACTGCGCAAGGGGAGTGATGATGATCTACTCTACTCCAGTCTCTAGTATGCTGAAAGACTTTATTGGGACGAATAGAACATAATCAAATTATTCAAATTAACCTTCAAACCCATTTTTACCTATGCATCTCACTACAGGAAGGAAGGAATCATAAAAAAACAAATTTTCTTTGGTTCAAATGAATCATTATAAGCATAAATAAGGCGAGGTTAGATGAATGATTTTTAAATCCTAATCGTATCGATTATTCCTTGTGTTTTGACTAGAATTCAAATTTCTTTAACAGGTATGAAAACGACAACCCGGCGGCGCGTTTCACAGAACAACAGCTCGCGGAGATCAGGAAGATGACCTTGTCTAAGATGATGTGCGACAACTTTGACCACCCCGGAGATATCCAGAGGGCCGCCTTTGACTTGCCTAGCAACTTCTTGTAAGTTAACCAAATCATTCTAGACAAGGAACTTTTATCTTTTACTTCACTATTCAAGCAATCGGTCGTCAAACCGTAAGCGAATTCGTTTTGCGATTATAAGGATGGGAAATCATCAAATGACTTCTTCCTTTCTGGGTGGAGCGGAAGGGCGTGTCAGACTCTTACTGACTAAAACCCATCCGTGTTCCTTCTAAAGCCCTTTGCGTTCCAGGGCCGCGGTGACTCTTCCGAACAAATTCCGCAACCCTGGCAGGGCGACTATATCGCTAGAAGCAACAACTTAGACAGCGTTCAAGTAATCCGAACAAACAACATTGCTAAATTGGTTCAGCCAAATGCGAAATCAAGTCTTGGAATTTTCGTTTCATTGCTGCCAGTTCAGTTAGTTGAGATTGGCTGTTTTTATGAACTACTTGACACTTGCCATATAAAAGATTTGTGATATAGACGTTTTCTGCATCTCCGGTTGTCAAGCGTTCATTGTCCGTCCGCTTCTGTTCTGTTATTTAGCTCTGTTGGGTCCAAATCCTACTTTATTTTTACTTTCAATGTGTATTAAATCCAAGCCATTCGTCCTTCCAGGAACCCCCGCGTATCTTGCGCGTCACTACCACAGCTGGACTTGTCGGCGTGGCGCGAGAGTTCCGCGCAGGGTTGCCTCATCGCCGGCAGATCCGTCGCCGTGGGAGAGTCCGCCTTCCCGTCGCCTTGCACCTCGTGTATCTGTACTGTTGAAGGGGTGAGTAATATTACTTATTATATACTTTATAGTACACCTCATAATATGCACAGGACAAACATTTATAATTAAATAAAAACACTAGCTGACCCACGCAACTTCGTCTGCGTCACATTTTTCATGAATTGGTCGTAGCGTGATGTTGCCTTCCTCGATAAATAGACTTCCCATCACTAACATTTTTATTCAATTCGAACCTGGGATTAGCACGTTCTACCAAACAAATAGTCAAGAATAATTGATCGAGTGGTAAATGATCAATTATCGACCGCGCTGAGAGTAGAAAATAATTAAAGTACTAATATCGCTATTAAAAAATAGGGTTTGGTGGTAGAAGGGTGAAAATTTAGGGTTGTATGTATTTTTTAATGCCGCATCATAAAACCTAATGTTTTATGTCGAATTTTAAAAAAATGCCCAAAAAATAAAAAATAAAATTTGAGGTTGACCACCCTTATCACTTGGGGTATGAAATATAGTTTATAGTTTTAATTTTGTGTGTATATTCAGTAGGTCTGAGAATAGTCTCAGACCTACTGAAAATATACACAAAAAAAATTATAAGAATCGGTCAATCCGTTTCGGAGGACTTTTGTTACAAACACTGTGACACGAGAATTTTATATATTAGAAGAGAAAGTACTTACACAATGGGCGGCCTTATTGCATAAGGTAATCTTTTACAGACAGTACTACTCTGACTTGCGGAGTATTGTACTGCCTGTCTTCTAAGATGGGCTCAGGATATTACTGGATGCAGAAAGCATGGGACCAGTCGTCTATGGACGTCTTTCGACTATAGAGTAGCAGACAGCTCATGATCATCACCATAGGGTGATGATCATGAGCTGTCTGCTTGGCGACAGTTTGACCTGATTAGGAACTGTCTAGGAACTGTCTTTCTTCCGCCGCGTTTGTAGACATATTTCGATGATTCTAACTTTCCTCCAAGATCAATCCTCTTCTCATAAACAGAGAGAAAAAAGTTACAGTTGAAAAAATAAAATACATATTAATGAGCACGGACCACAGCCACCTATGCGATCCCATAAACATTTTGCTTCCTTTTTTAATATCAACATGAATCCTTTTTTCCAGGCCCAATGCGCATCCCTGCGTATCACGGACTGCGCGCAGCTGCACCGCGAGTGGCCGCGCGAGGCCGTGCAGCGCGACGACGTGTGCACGGCGCAGTGCGGCGCCAGCGCGGGCGCAGGCAACGCGCAGGCGAGAGCTCCCCGGAGACCACACATCAACTTCAACTTCCCTGATCTGTCGCCGTTTGTTGCTAAGTGAAGGGAGTAGGGGACCCTGCTGTGTTTGTCGGTGACTTTGTTTTGTCAATGACTGTAAAATGAAAAGTAAATGGTAAAGAAGGTGATAAAAAGAAGGGTTCTGCTAAATGCAGCAACTGCTAAAAACTGTATAAACATGTTTAAGTCAATAATAGACAATGTGTATGGTTTCTGGGGTAGAGTTTATGAATAGGACTTCCTTCAAAGTGTCCTTCAAAATATCATCTGAAAAGAAGAAAGAATAAAAAATGCAAAAACTGCAATACTTTCAGTCTTTGTAATCATTGACTAAACAACCTTATCGTCAAGCAGAGCAAGGGTTTTGGTGAAGCTAATAATTTAAGATAGTGAGATTGACCAATACAAAAACATTCTCAATACACGTGCAACAGCATACTCAATCCAAAATGAAAATTGTAATTTAAATTATAACTAAAGTGTGTCTCAATCAAAATACTAGTATTAAGGCAGTCGTATAATCGATCGCAAAATTAAACAGTCGTACGATCGGTCGTACGATTTAACTCCATTCTTATTGAGTTTCTACCATAGATCAATAGCTGATCAATTTTCACAGAGTTACCACAAGTTTACATTGAATGAATAATAGTCAACAACAATATTATTTAAATATTCAAGTTTTCTTTGACTGATCATCGTGTCTCATTTATACTTTGTTATGAATTTAGTTTAGCTATTATTTAAGATCATTATTAGTTAAATCCGATGAGGACGTCTGTAGCCGACCTAAAGCTCTAGGTCTTGAGATGAAACAAAAAATGTACAAACGCTGTAGATTAGAAAATGGCATACTTTTAGTTCTATTTTCTAAAATTCAGTAGGTTTGCTATTATAAAATTATATTTTTTTTCTACATAACACCATTTTTAAACACAGTCCCATTCAATATGTTTTCAATATTTAATGGAGTAGCTGTGTTTCAAAATAGTGATTGACGACTGTAAAATATTATTTTGAAGAAAGAATGTGTGAATTTCATGAAATCATACTTTTATGACTTGTACTGTAAACATCTTACCTGTAAGACGTAAAATCTTAAAAAGGAATACTAGTACATATGGCAGATTATGCATACTAAAATTCCTGTTCGAGACCAGAATTATAACTGGTCTTTTAGATCTTAAGAGCTATTTCTTATTTAGATAATATTTCTTCATAAATTATGGTCTTTTTTCATTCAGCTGATTCTATATGTATATTTAATATTACGGCCATCTTGAGCTTTAAATAGACGCAGTGATGTTTTATAAAACCATTAATAAATAATAAGTAACCAAAATACCACACGCGTCCACAGTACCGATGTTACCATATCTTCTGACATTAATTTAACCAGATTCCCTATTTTTGGGAGGAAAGCTGAGGCCAAAAGTTAGTCTCGAATAATTATAATACTTGTGTCTAGCTCACTAATTATTAAATTTCACTGCCTAGTTGTGCCTAGGATTATAGGTTCTTGTAAATTATTTTGTAATATATTGGATAATTAAGCTTAACAAGTTCTTTAGTTGTAATATTCTTAGTTTTTACGATATGAAATCTCACCTAGACAACGAAAACAAAATATAAAAATATTTTTATTGAAAATCTCGTTTCATTGTTGATCCTATTCCATCTAGATAATCGAACCAATTTATAAAAAGCTTCTGCCCGCGACTTCATCTGCGTGAACTTTAGAACTGACTCCAGAGATAAATAAAAAAATTGTAATCCTAATATGAAAGTTAAAATACTTCATATCTATACCCCATTACTGATTCTATGATTTCACATCTACTAACAGTTGGAAAGTTATTTCTGCTCGAAATTTACAATATTATATTGCAATCCGGTGTTGTTCCACACCAATGGCGGGACATCAGAGTTAGCTATAGTTGTTACCGGAAAATTGCAAACGCCGTAAGATTGTAATATTTCGCGTGAAATTGTAAACAATTTTATTCTTAATAAGACACAGATACTTGGAAACTATTTAATTTGGATAGGATTTATTGATTACAAAACGATTTTCGAGAAAGCATAATCTAATATTGATTTATTACAATGTTACGGAGTCTGCAAATTTCCAGTGACATAGCCATTCCAATATCGGGAAAGGGTCCAAATACTAATAACAAACCAAGACCTCTAATGGATGTCTTGTACTTGCAAAGTCTTCCATACTATGCTAGCAAAAAGGCTGTGGAAGATTTAAAAGAGAAGAGAAGTGGAACATTTAAAGGAAGCAGATTCTATCAAGATATACAATGAGTTAAAGGGGACAATCTAGTGTTGACTGTTTAGAATAGAATATAATGCATTTATTTGTCAGAATATTGCACAAAGTTGTTATGTGGATAAGTACAAACGTGGTTTGTAAAATTACGGGTCATCATTACATTAAAATTAAATTATAAATCATTAAAATAAGAATTACAGATAATTTAAATGAATTGAAAAATGGTTGCAAAAGAGATTTATTATTTAATTTAATGAAGTCAAGGAGATTAAATATGATTTACGAATCATATTTAATCTCCTTGACTTCAATTGAAAAAAAATATCTAAATATTTTTTTTTTTATTCATAAAATCATCAGTCAAGTAATAACATTTGCTTAAAATAAAGGTAAATAATTTACATTTAAATGTTCTGAGGCTGAGACTTTTAAAACCATCAGGTAATTTGTTATTAGCACTAATGGACATGCAGTGTACAATTTAATTCTACGCCTGTTAAATTCATTCATACACAGTTGGTGTACAAATATACAAATTTCAAAAATATATAGTGTTGGAAGTGGCAGTATTTTAATTAAGTTTTTTAAACAGTGGAACACAACTGTCCAGTGGATGCGCTCCGCAAATTGAGCGTATGCATTTTTTGTATGCATTTTTTGAGCTCGAAACACTTTTAAATTTTACCGAATTACCTACCCCATATAATGCCATAGCGCAAAATTGATGAGACATAGCCATGGTATGCACATAGTTAACACTAGTCACACATGTTAGTCTATATAAAACGAATACAAATCTATCTATCTTCTTACATAGATCATCAATATGAGATTCCCAGTTACAGTTTTTTGTCAATTATCCCCAAGAATTTTGCGCAATCGACCTCTTCTATTGTCTCATTTCCATATTGTATTTTAAGCTGTGGACGCGAACTGCGCGCGTCTGGAATTGTATCATTTTTGTTTTGTTAATATTAATATGAAGATTATTGTGTTCAAGCCGTGTAATAATTTTCTCAACAATGTCCTCATTTTCATTAATAATACTGACGATCGTATCGACAGCGTGTTGTATGCAATTGTGGGAAGTTACACTAGGCAAGTCATTTAAAAATATTAAAGCAAGAATACAGGCGGCCCCATGCGGTGTTCCCCAAGGGACCATACTAGCCCTTGGGGAACACCGCAGTTATTTTCACGATATTAAGACCTATATGCGAGATTTTGATTTCCTATGTGTCTCGAAATCTCAACACATTGCTGTCGATGAGATACGAAGCGGCCTGTTCTGCCTTACCTACACACATTACGACGAACAGTTTGCAATTTTCTTTCGTTCTCAATTTTTAGTTCATCCTTTCACGAGTTGCACGCAAAATATTTACCATACGATACATAATTAACACAACTGTTACACACCTTACCGAAATGAACCTTAAGAAATGAACTAGTAACATTTTTACAAAAACCCAACCGAATTTAAATTGGCCATGCACACAACCTACAATTGCCCAAACACCCGAGATCCAGTAGGCGTAACTACATTGATTAGACATTCATTGATGCTTTTTTTGACTTGCGTTTCACAAGTTCAGGCGTAACGCAGCTATGCACATCTTGAGGCAAGTTGAAAACGCACGTGTTGGGAAACAGCCAACAATACAATACTCGTATGAAGTCGTATGCATTAATTTATGTCCACTCATCTTTCCGAATTGGCACGTTTAATTACATAGATATTTAATTTTGTGATCGACATTCATTTTATTAGTTCAACATATGTAGGTACCTCCATGGCCAGTAGGTAGTAGTATAAGTAGGTACTAATACTACAAAGTAGTTAAGTGCTTATTTCTACATATAATTTCATTAGGTACTCGTAAATAGCTTCTGCCAGCGGCTTCGCTCGCGCGATAGTCGGAAATATATCTAATATAAATTGGCTTTATGGGGTTGATGTGAGAAAATAATAATGACAACCTTTATTATTTACGCCGGCTAATAATCGTAAGTATCAAGTTTCAAGACATTGGGCAAAAGAATAACATTCTTCGATACAAACTTTAACACCCCCTGAATCTCGGGAGTAGGTAGGTAATCATGAAAACTAATAATGACAACCTGTATTATTTACTTCGGCCAGTTTTTGTAACAAGTTTTAAGTATTTTGGCTCAAAGAATAAGATCCTTCATACAAACTTCCACTCCCTATTTCACCCCCTTAGGGGATGAATTCTCAAAAATCCTTTGTTTTCAGATCATCATATGAGGAATCTGTCCTCCAAATTTTACGTTCCTATGACTGTGCGTTGATCAAGCCGGAAGAATTTTATATTTAGAGATAATAAAAAGCTATAAGTATCTACTATGAACGACTACAAAATAACTTACCTACTTATGTACAGACGCCAGCACATCAAGCTACAACAATCCCTCAATTTCTTTAGTACATTTTCTACTTTATCACTACAGCATTAGGTTCAAGGTTGATTGGGAAAATTTGACAGTTTCGGGTACTTAGTAGGTACATCAAGCTACAACAATCTGTCAATTTTTTAAATAGATTTTCAACTTTATCGCTAAAACATTAGGTTCAAGGTTGACTGGGAAAATTTGACACGTTTCGGGTAGGTTGATGCGCTGGCGTCTGTACCTACTTCTCTGCCATTCAATATCAAACTTGACTTGTCTGAGTAATGGATACCTATTTCAAGCTGCTAACAACATTAGTTTAGTCTATTCTTTAGGTAGGTACCCTACGTACTTAATTGTCTCAAGTTTGAGATAAAAATTGCAACAAAGCGAACCATAGACCGTACGTACCTAGGTACCTATCTTCTGTGCATATGATTAGCGGTAGGTAGGTACGGTATTTTTCCGTTACATTATGAAGGTAGGTAAATCTTTATAATGTTACCTCGGATTAGTCGAAAAAGAAATTTAACTTCCGAGAAGTCATAAATATTTTTACCATTTAGCTCCCTTTTGGTAATGCAGAAAACATTGGAAAATTGATAAACGATCCTGATAACACCGTAATGACTAATGATGAATTATTTTTCACTTTCTTCCTTTCAATTCTATAAATTATCGGATTGTTTACTTTATCATCGAAAAATTTTACTGACCTTTTAACTCGTCGCCAGTTGTAAACTCCTGTTCACAAGTACCTAAGGTAGCTCGTTACCACACCAGTACCTATGTAGATAGACGTCCGTTCTCGCTTGCCGCTCTCACGTGACTGACTAGGACCAACTAGGACTACTTCCTACCTCTCACTATATACAAATGTATTCTGTGGGACTACCTCACTACCCGTGCGCTCGAGACAACATTAGATCTATTGGTAGGTATATAATATCACAAACACTACAGTAGGTACTCATCATTATGAACAACTTTTACCAAACCCGAAATCATGAAAACCAAATCAGTACATTTTGTCGAGAAAAATCCTTATTCTTGTTAGGTATTCTTATTTTTTTATCCAAATTAATTTAATATTCGTAGTGTCTACTTTTACCTCAAAACATATAGGTATATTGTCGTATTTCGTGATCAGATAGACCTAGGTAGTGCATTCGTGGCTTAACATTTGGTATATTACTCCGTACTCGTAATTTAAGCCGATAAAAGATAGTTGTCTTGTTTTTTTATTTTAATATGGGTTTGCTCTTGACTCTAGTCTAGGTCATAGATGACAGAAACAAAGTCGACGATGGAGCGAGCTTACCCAGAAGAAGCCTGTTCACTCTAATTTTGAAGAGATTAGGGTTGTATGCGTTCGGAAACACAGACGCAGGCAGAGAGTTCCACTCCTTTGTTTGACGTTTGGAAACGTTTAGTGCGAATTGGTGGAATAGCAACACGGTAGGGATGGTAACTTGCAGTGCGTCTAGATGTCCGATGGTAGAAGGGGGGGGGCGGTAGGATGAGATCGTGGAGTTCCTGGACACTCTCCCCGAAGTACAATCTGTAGAAGACCGACAAGCAGGCAACCTTGCGGCGATGAGCCAAGCTGTGAAGCTTGGCATCCACCAGTTTTACGACGCCAATGAGCTTTTTAGCTCTGCATTCCACCGAGTCAAGCGCGCCAAGTTGGTATTTTTTTGGCTTTGTGCTCAATGGTGGCACCGAAGTTCAGACTGGGTGTCAGCTCCATGCCTAGAAGCTCGAGCCGATCGGTTACAGGGACAGATGTTGGATTGATAATGTGATTATTTATGTTATAGTTTTTCTTTGAATTTTTTATCTGCTTTTATAGTGTCTTTGTTCCAGTCCCCACATAATATGATGTTTTTATTATTTATTTTCATAAGTTTTCTTGAGAGGCATCCAATAATAAATTAATAAACATGTTTCTGGTCTCCTGGTTATTGTAAATCTGTATCGCTCACAATTCCAGATGACGAAATACTTCGCGACACGTACCGTTAGACGATTATACCAATTTAGTTTTTTCTTTTTTGTATTTCTTTCGGATTTTGTATCGAAGCGAACAATTTAAAATGTTTAATCACTTACTTCACATTGCCGCCCTTGTGCAGCAAAGGTGAGCCACGAGTTATATTCAAGTGAACAGGTGAAAGGGTTTCGTTATTTCGCCTCACTGAATAGGATGGAACAGAAAAATTCCGACTATCTGTCATACAAGCCAGGATTCACAAACTGCCAGGGTTGCAATTTGGAAAGTCACCGCGGCCCTGGTACGCAAAAGGGCGTTTGGAGGTACACGGATGGGTTTTAGTCATTAAGAGTCTGACACTCCCTTCCGCTCCGCCCAGAGCGGATGGAGTCATTTGAAGATTTCCAATCCTACAAAAAAAGAAGGGATCACGAAATAAAAATCAAAAGTCGTAAAATATTTACAAATCACTTTATTTTGTTGCATATCAAGTCTATTTAGTTCCTTTTTACAATAAATACATTAGGTCTGAGTATAAAAAATTAGTGTTGCAAAAAAATAAACAACACAAACTCTTAAAATTTACCTTGAATACTTAAAAAGTCTTGATTTTTCAGGCTAGCCCCCCTTAAGTTCATTATACACATGACCTGGTGACAAGTACACCACAACACAGTGATGCCACCAAGTGATCAATTTTGATTGCACTGTCACAACTCCTTGATCCTGAAACAAACATAAATAATGTTAGACTTCTGATGATGCCACTTTCCGGTGCATAAAACTTCTTGAGAATCAGACGTAATCTGCTCTACTGCTACGTGAATAAAGGCGCTAAAGTACATTCGATTCAAAATTGCACCTTCAGCAATCGAAAATAGATTTTAATGAGCGCCACATTAGGCACGTATTCGCGAAAAAAATCGACTTATTCAGAGACATTGTAAATATAGCTAATAAGTACCATTCAATTCGTCTCATCTTGGTAGTTATAGTACCAACGGTTCCTTTTGGTATTTTAACCAGTTACTTAATTTGTGTGTATAATTTCTTTATGTTGTGTTTCTTTGTTGTGTGTGTAATTTTGCTTGTAAACGCAGTTTTTGTGTCTGCCTTCAGAATATAGCATTTAACTCTTGGCGCTACGTACTGCAGTGTACGTTTTTGCTTAGCCACGTGAATAAAGTGGCCGTGGGGACGTGGTATTAGAGGACGTTCGTACTAACCGTATGGAAAGGTGCATAATATCAGTTAGCCGCGACCTCCTTGAAGCCGTTGACGACGGGCGTGTGGTCGTTGCTGCGCCGCCACAGGCCGTACACGCGGCCCGGCACGGCCTGCCACAGCCGCACCGTGCCGTCCTCCGAGCCCGTGGCGTACAGCTCGCCGTCCGGCGACCACCGCACGCAGTGCACCGGACCGAAGTGCCCTTTGTTTGATTCTGGAATTAAGAGGGGGAGAACGTGAGACGTGGAGTACTGGTACAGGAAAATAAAACAGGAGTAAGCTCCAAACAAAATGAAAATCGAGCTTTTAGATTTTTGCGTTTTAAATTTGTTCCGACTGAGTGAACGTATCATGCGCTTCCCAAGCAAATCTATGAAAATATGGCCTCTGAGCTTATAAGACGCCTGACATTTGTCTCTTATATAAATCAAGAAAAAAGAAAATCAAAAATCATGAGAATAAGGGTAAGATACAATGACGAAACTTAGCGGTCTCTCACGATTAGATCTGTAAATATCTGTGCTTTTTGAAGTCAGTTAGTCAGGCTGAGTGAGCTATTAAATTACTTGAATTACGATTTAAGACCTCTGTTACGCTTAATAGTGAACAAAATAAATATTTAAAAAAAAAAACTGGCTTACCGAGTTCTGTTCCCGTATTATAATCAAATTTATAGACTTTTAAGTCTTCTCCGCCGCATACAAACGTCGCCCGACTGGGCGATAGCGACGCTGAGTAACATTTCGTTGGCACTGGAAATTCGCGCATTTTGCGCATCGTGTCGGAAGAATAGAATGATACATTTGTACCTGGAATTAGAAAATAAAGATTTTTTTTTTTACATTTTCTTATCGGAAATTATCCCAAGGGGAAGTCTCCTCGGCGTAAAAAGTGATCAGGACATGTCTTCAACATTCAAAAGTCATTTTCAAATTAGGCTGAGAGCCAACACTTTTTGAACGTAAGCTTTAAAGGCGTACCCGCCAGGAAACCACCACACGGAAGTGCTCACGATTTCCTATTGTTTTAGATAGGAAGAAGCAGCGCAACAAACTCCTCAGCAACACAGTCGGTCTACCTTCATTCGTTGAGGCGTAATTGATTGATTAACAAACATCCAAATGGTCACAATAATATTAGTAGAATCGTCTTTAAGGCCGCTTTCACATTAGGATGTTAGCAGCGCGACAGTAGCGTGGCAGAAGCACATGCCTTCACATTATAAGAAACAAAATCTAGAGAAACTACTAGAAACTAAAGTCGCCTAAATAACACAGTCTAAGAAGTCTTTGTTAGAGGCCCATTCAATTCTTAATAAGACCTATTAAAATATTTAATAACGTCACATATGTATCTATTTTAACATGTTATACGCGGAATGCCTAAGGCTGTATTTACGTAAAGCAGGTGTGGTATGTTTTAATGCGCAACTTGATCTTGATTTGCTCTTGAATTAAAATGTAAATTCGTACTGAGGTCAAACGTAATCGCTCCACATAACATGTCACAATAAACTTTGATTTGACGTCATAGAATTATATTAGACTATTACTCTGACCACGAACTTTTTCGCGTGATTAGATTTCCTCATTTAAATTTCAACATTTTTTTAGTCATTGTTTCATGATTAAAGTGGTTTTTCAAGATTCAAGCTTTTGCGTCTGTAAAATTAGGAGTTTTTTTTAATCTTACCGTGAGCTACTGTCAATATAGCTCCATCTCTTGACAGCTCTAAACTGTTTGGTATGGTTGGGAATTCCACTTTTTGGACCTCCTGAAATTAAAAGAAAAGCTTTGTCATTAAACATTGTCATTACACGTGAATTCACAATGTTCTTACACAATCAACATAAATAAGGCTAGTCTTAAATGTCACATGAGGCAGCCAACGTGTTTGCCGGCTTATGTGGATTGAATTTCATTCGTTAAATCCGTGAATGAGTGTTCCAGTCAACTGTATAGTCAATCGATGTTTCGGATTTTTTCAATTCATTCTTTATCATTGAAGTAGGTCGTAATACCAAAGGTCTATAATATTGTTCATACATTTTTCAAAAACTTTTATTAATCAGCAAGTTTCCATTCACAAAATCGTTCTTTTATTTTCTAAAAACATCACTTGCATAACTTAGTATCATTCGCCACTATTAACTCCTTTAGGTTCAATATTGAAAAAAAAATCCATAGTGCTCACGTTTGTTACAACTCTTGGATTGGAACTCATGCAAAATTTCATGCTTATAGACCCAGATCATTGGGCTGCATGTCTGTCAGTAAATTAATTGAGACTGATGAATTACCTGTCCACTAGTACGATCCCAGACTCTCATTGTAAGGTCATCGCTCACGCTGACTATGCGTGAGTTATGAAGGAAGACTGCGTGTCTGATGCTACTCGAGTGCGCGCTTATTTTCTCCAGAGCTGGAATTATCATACAATTGTATTAGTTTTTAATTGTTAAGTGATCAATCAATGGCTCATTATATTGTTGAGCAATGAACTGTGAAATGGTAATTGATTTAGAACAGAAAGGAATGTCGTCATGAAACAAAGAAGGTAAAAATGACGTTGGTCAAAAAAACTACACAAATAAATTTTATGCCAGTTCCTCTATAAGCAATAGTACGAGTAAGGTTCTTAGAGAAAGATAAAAAAGTTGCCCAAATTTAAAATATTGAAAAAGCACACTGAGAAATTAGGTCAAGACATCTGTTGGATCAGCTGGTTTAAAAATAAATATGCCAACTCCAAAACTATTTTACTTCTAAAATATTTTGTGCTTGGTTTAGGCCAGCCATGACTTGCTATTAACCTTTTGTATTATAATGAGGAAACATAGATACATAATAGAATATTGAAGCTTTTAACACATGCATCATAAAAACTAATGAGTGTATTAAACAGTTTATACAAAAGGGATATCATGATAAATGTAAACATTTAATAATTTATTCAGAAGGTTACACCCTTTTATTAAATGTAAATATTTGGATATTCTCGATTTATTGCACAATTATGTTGATTATTTAAGATAACAGTTATCTTGTATGCAAATGAATGCTTCCTCAACTTATTGTTTATGAGTGTTCCTACTTAGAACTTGTTTATGTCGTCTCTATGACAACATTTTTAACTATAATACGCAATTTACACTGCATGTAACTGTGTCTAGTGGTCACAAGTGTTACTACTGAGCATGGGGTCCTGCATTTTATTCCCAGGACAGACAGTGATATTGCGTTTTTCCATCAGGAATTTGTCAGTAGCAGCACTAGCAGCCAGGACTCTTGATTTGTGCCCAGTTCATGGCAATAGGCTTGTCCTTCATTAAAAGGGACCTAAACAAACTGGTGAAATGTGGTCCTATGATAGGTACATGTCTGTCTAATCCTCACAAAGGATACTATGTATCCAAATGGGATATTATGTTTTTGTCTTTTTCTTTTTAATAATTAACAAAACAACATCTAGATATCTACTATAAAGTACATAATAGATTAATTATATTTCACTGTATAGGTCAACATGTCAACATGTATTGATAATTTATTTGCAGATTAGAATCTACTACAGGAAGTTGTAATTATCCTTATCAGGCATAAAAGTATAATAAACTAACCTCCTGCTTCAGGTTTGTTGAGGTCAAATACTCGTATAAGTTTCTCATTGCTTGCGGTGAGGAGCTGAGTGTCGTCAGCATTGAAGTTAACACTCTTCACTATGTGTTCGTGGTCAAATGTGTGCACCACTTCACCAAATCGAGCGTCCCATATTTTTGCTGTAAAATTATTCAAATAGGATTAGTATGAATTGTGAGAAAAAAGGATATGACGAGGAAAGAGATTAAGAGGAATGGATGTGCAAGAAGTAATGCTGACCCAACCTCAAATAAATTGTGATAAGGGTAGGAGAATGATAATAAGAATATTAAGCATGGGTTTGTTTTTTGACCGATTGCTTTTGTTAGCTTAAGCCAGAACCAAAGATTTGTGATTCATAAATAAGTTTCTAAATTTAAAATTGTCTCCCACAGATTGAATACTTGGAATTATACCTCGCAATAGCCACATAGTATTCAAACAAAGCAATTGATTGTTATGTTTCTAATCAACTATTGGTCACCCAGTGGTCAAAATTCAACAATATTTTTTTATTAATTTAATGTATTTTTTAAGCATTATTATAAAAAAATATTAGCTTTATGCACTCTTTCTTTCTCCATACAACTTTAACTGTGCCCGAACTAATTGTGTAATTTTCATAAAAAGGGGTACAAAGTTTTTGTTTCACATAATTATTATAGATTATGGAGCACAATACTCAATTTTAAAAAAAACTAGATAAAATTGTGGTTAGAATTAATTACATGAAATGATGCAATCTGTTGTCAGATTGCAAGGCTGCAATTAATTACGGATTATAATTATTCCTGATTTTAATGTCTTCCCACTTAATTCTAATTTATAAAACATGAAATAGCAGAGAATCAAAAAGTTTTCTTCCTTTCACAATTTCCAATAGTTTTATGAAATTAGTAATATGAATCACACATAGATTATATTAGATCTGGTAGATCAGACTCAGAAATTATCAGATCTGTATTAATTGTCAAAGTACCTGAAAAGTCAGCCGCTCCACTAGCTGCGAGATTAGCATTCTGTGTCAAAGCTACCCCCCACACTGCACCTTTGTGACCTTCAAACGTGCCAATCCAATCACCTGTTTCACCTTGTCGTAGCATGGGCTTGCCATCTAAAAAGGAATTCATTATAACAATGTGTTTCTATGAAAGCTTCAAACCAATTGGGACTATTATAAAACTCATTTTGGTCATAGCACATATTGTGATAAACTAAATTTTAAATCATGTTAGAAATTTCTTGAATAGGTACCTAATCAGAAAATATTGTATATGGAATTTTGAACTGTTATTATTGCTATGCTTAAAAGCTTTTGTCAAGACCTGTCTTACAATATTACAAAATCAAAATAATAAAGAGAAGATTTTAATGTTTTGTTTATTCATTCATGAACATTTCATTCAAGTAGGTACACATTAACAAAATGTTGAATGAGTGTCCCTTTAGCATTGTATGCAAATGATAACATCTTGCAATTTTCCCCATAAAGTAAAACAAGGCTTTCATTTTATAAACACATCTTAACAAACCATTGTTTTAGCTTTCCACACTACTCAAATGCATGATAATTATGTAGCAGAAAGGCTGTACTAGAATATAAATTAATGATGTTGCTATTCAAGCACTTGAATCTTTACACCTACAGCTGTTCAATAAAATACTATGACTACTGTCATAACAACAAATAAAACAACTCCAATAGTAAGCTATATCAGATACTCATGATAGATTGTGTCCACATAAAAGAACAATGACAGGAAGACACAATTAAATCATTAAGTGTTATTGACCATTTTCCTTATACAGCCAGATATTGAAAGTAGCTTAGTGACATGTTCTCAAGCCCTTCCATAAAGTAAACATTAATGTCAAGTACTTTGACAAACCTTGAGCAGGTACAAGGTGACCCACAATGGGTGAAATGTCAACATTCAACATAGGAACAAAATTCACTGGCTACAACAATTCATGAGCACACAAAGGCGTGGAACTTGTAAGTCATGCTGCCGGTACGTGAATAAAAAGCACGAGCGCGAGCCTCAAGGCGAGCAGCCGAGGAAACATACGAGCGGATACTCAAGGTACTTCCTGCATGTCCGGAAAGAGAAGGTCACAACATGCATAGAATGCACGCCGGCCGAGCGGACAACTTCACACAAACAAGAAAAGTGAAGGCCTTTCGAACACATCTCGTCACCAACATCTGTCACGCCAAAGCACTACTCACACGCACCAACACACTTGCAAGACTTCCACCCAAATATAGGCCAAGGCGATAGGGCACACTGATTACAAATTAGTCGTCAAAACTTACCTTTGCAGGCCGAAATCAAATAAAACCCATCTTTTGTAACGTCACTAAAATCCAAATGCACGACTGGTCTAGTATGGCCACCGCATGTGAGAGGAACTTGCTTGAAAGTTGTCATTTTGTTTCTTAATTTTGTTTGTTGTACTTTTTGAAAATAAAACTAATTATCTTTGTTGTTAACTAAAAATTAACCTAATGAGTCTGATCGTACTGAATGTTGACAATCGACTGACGGAAAAGTGGTAGGCGGTATTGCTATACATGTTAAAACTAACTACCCTTTTAATATTAAAAGTGTGGCGTGTCTTTCGAATGTAGTAAGAAATTCCCTCATAAAATCATTTTTTAAATTAAACAAATTGTAGTGATATCCATATGAAATCGAAATTCACAAGTGTTTGTGTGCAAAAATTTGACCTACCCGCGGCCCCTGATTTTAAAACTAAATGAAGAGTTCCAATGCTTCCAGTTAAACGATGTAATATGTATTACCTAATAGGACCTAAAAGGTATATTATATTGTATTAAAAGTTTCTTATAGGGAACGTGCACAAACTATAGGTGGCAGCACAAATCGACACGAGTGCCAGTGTGTGTTTAGAAAAAGAAACTTTTCAGTCCTGTCATCGTGTTACCGTCAATATTTAAGTACATCGTGTTTATTATGATTAAAATGCTAAAATATGAATTCTTGCCGATTAATAATGATCGTAAGCGTGGCCAAAATTTGTCAAAATATGTTTTTTTTATTATTTTGATTTTTATTGAAATCAAATAATTTGAGGTTATGTCATTGTTTACTCAGATTTGTTTGATTGAGAAGTACTACTACATACAAAACTTAGCTAGTTTTACAAATAACACTTAGTAATTTCTGAATGTTTTTGAAACTCATACTTACATTGAGTTTTTTAACTGAATTTATCCACTTTACTTTATAATCATGAAAAGTGTGTACCCTACCATTTGTGGGAAAGCAACAGATTTTACACCATTTGACTTATTTTTCTTTGAAGTATTCAAGCATCCAGAAATGAAACAATATATTTTCGCTTAGTTAGATGTTATTTTTCACTTCTATGTAATTATTTTTAACATGAAGTGTTAATGATTCTTATTTGCGCAACCAGGTGGCAGCCTACGTCGTACACGTTCCTTATAACCCTGTAACACTGTCACAAGAGACGTACTGGATAGAACACAATAGAGGCAAATCATCGGTCAGTGAATCGTCTTAAGGTCCGCTCAGATATAACTCTGGTGGTGACCACAATCCTCAGACATGAGGGACCGACCTCAGAAAGAAAGATAGCCTTGTTAGTATGTATGTAGGTATCATAGAATTGTCAAAATTGATTCAGAAGTTTTCGAGAACATATCAACTCTCGATTGAATGCGAAACCCTCTATTTTTATTTTTTAAGAAGTCATTGTTCAATGAACCGATATAACAGAAAACTTTGATCAATTTCACTGGAAATATAAAGTCACGCAGTATGGGAGCAAAATAGATAGGAAAGGATATCTGAAGAATCAAGCCTTAACGGAGAGGATTCGTCGCTAATGAATCTAGTTCCTACTAAATTAGTAGAAATGGTTTTGGTGTGATATTCTTGATTTATTTTTCGTTCCAGTTTGAACAATTTATATTGGGCCTTGTGTTATTTATGGGGAGATATTCTAGTTAGGAAGCACTACCTACTTATGCCAGAAATATACATAACATTCCTTGGTTTGGAATTGTATTGTTTCAAATTTCTATACTAGGTACTTTACAGAAATCAAAATTTGATATATTTTTACTTCTTTTTAATTTTTAAAAATATTGATATTTTTACGAACTGTTTTGAAGTCATTAGAAAATTTAAAAGAGTGTCCTCAAGATTTTGATTATTGTCTTCGAAAAGAAAAGTATTTCTCTACGCGTTATACCAATTACCAATGCGGCCCAGGCTTTACACATTCTATCTAGTCCATGGTTTTGAATGAAACTTTAGTAGGTATTCAATGACGTGTCATTTGACGTTGTCAATTTGTCAAAACGTACTGAATTTGTTGTGGTTAGTTTCCAAATCGGATTTCACTCTTTTCTATTAACTTTATTAAATAAATATGGATTTCTTCACTTCTATACCCACCCACATTGATTATGTTGGCCAAGCTAAAGCTGAGAAATTGTACAGAGCCATAATTACGCTGTTCAGTATAGTCGGTTTCGCATGGGGCTACATCGTTCAACAGTTCTCACAATCTGTGTACATTTTGGGAGCCGGATTTATCCTAGCTGCAATATTGACCGTACCTCCGTGGCCTATGTACCGCCGCAACCCAATAAACTGGCAAAACCCAAGAAACAACGAAGAAAAACCAGCAGGCAAGAAGGGGAAGAAATGAAGCATTTCCTGTCAGTTTAAGCCACCACCATGATCAGAAGTGTATTCCAAACAGATGTGTATTTCACTATTCTCAAATAAAATAGTTTATAAGGTTCATATTGTTTTATTACATTGGATAGGTACCAAAACAATTTTTTACCTTTGCAAAAGTGCAGCAAATATTTCATTCTAAAATAATCCAGTCCAACATCGTTTTTCAAAAAAAAAATTACAAATACCTACAACATGAGTAAGAAATTAACTTAAGAATTGATTACAAGAATTGTATGAACCTTGACAAGAGAAGTTTTAATAATTATTATAATAGTACTTTCGAGAGAGATTTTCTGAAATCAACATGATGAGAAGTGATATTTTTTCTTATTCTAAACATATAGTGGTTTACAAATAATATTCATGTTGCAAGTAGCACCATATATGTACCTATGCAATGTGGAGACATTGATACAACAATAAATGAAAACACTGGCAATGCAGTCACCGAAACTAAAAATAGACTTTCCAATTCCATAAAATTGCAAAAAAACTCAACCTAGTCAAGGATAGTGACTACTATTCTAACAAAATATTCAAAGCAGCAACTGCCACAGGGCAGTTAGTGGCATCAAATCTGTGATAAAAGACAACATATTTCTATGAACTAGTATTACCAGTGTTTTGACTTATTGTTTTATCGTCGTCTCCACTCTGCATATTATTATTTTCAGGCAATTCAACATTGAAAACACCTTTCGATATGTATTCTGTACTTAAGGTACCATTATTGTATGCAATGCCAAAAATAGTAAATATTTCATGTTTGCCTATGTATATCATCATTCATCATGTTTACACTTAATAATATGGAATATTCTACAAAGATTTGGACTAGTATTTGGAAACAATATATTTGGGCCAAAAACTCACACAATGAAAACTCTTTGTAACTAAAATTGGAGAGCTTTCTCACTCCTATGTTTTATTGCTTCACATGTCGTGAAGTTTTGGACCAAGAACCATTCATACCAAACAGTAGGTACTATGATCTGGTGTTATTTAATTTAAGATTTATACTTAGATAAAAATATTCTGCTTGCATGATGATTTATTTATTGTAACTTGACTTCATGGAACCTTTAGGCAAGAGTAGGGCTAGCAAATAGATCTTTGGAAAACATACAGTATTACAATGGAAGACTATGAGATGCTGACATTCAATTTCAGTCCAGCAAGATTTTATTTTATTTTCTTTATGATCTAATATCTTAATGTAGGTATATAGCTGCAAAATTTTAGATGCCTCCTATTTCGATCACTGGCAATATTTAAATTACAGTCTATTATAAGGTAAATATCAATAAGCAAGCCAACTTATTTTGGTATAGCGAGGCAAAATCTTTTTGAAATTAATGTGAATGGGTCAGTGACAGCTTCATTGACCCATTGACATTCAAAATTTCGAAAAGGTAAGTAATACATCTCTATCATTATCAACATTGTTTACTATAATTTGATACATAGTTAATTGTTCCAGTTCCACATGGGCATTGACCAGTATTACTGTGCTGAAACGAAACAACTATTCATACAATACTGGATTTTTACCAGACACACGTAAGGCACGGGATGAGAGCCAATCAGTATATAATATAAACTATCTGGTATTAAAAATGCTAACTGTCATATCATACAGGATTTAGACCATTAGCCTTTTGGTTTGTGCTAATAAACGTATTTTCTTTCTTTAAACTTCGTTATTTGTGCATGCATGGTGATGCTATACGTAACAGAGTAGCACAATGCAATACATATAAATATTAAAATCTCTGTACCTATATCTAGAACAATGTAACAATTTATTGCTATCTGAGTTCAATACTATTAGATTTATGGGATTATGGGGTTTTATTCTAATTTTTGTCTAATTCTTCTGTAATAAGTGTAACAATGAAACCATACTTTTCAAATTCTAGTGTAGAGTTATGCTGCTAGGATAAAAAGTGTTCCCCTTCATCTATATTAAAACTAAGATTTATAAGA
This sequence comes from Mamestra configurata, assembly GCA_002192655.3. Lineage (NCBI taxonomy): Eukaryota > Metazoa > Arthropoda > Insecta > Lepidoptera > Noctuidae > Mamestra > Mamestra configurata. Next base: position 141,424 of record NDFZ01004851.1, read on the forward strand.
AATTATTACTCCACTCGCACCTTAAGACTATAATACCTAGCTGCTATAACACGAAAACATTTTCTCACAAACAGTAATCTCAAGTTGTATTATTTCTAATAGAAAGTAACTATGTAGAATTGTAGATAGTAAAATGTGACTATGCCTCTAAACTAGGCCTCCTATGTGCAGACCAGTGCAGTATAGATAAAATGTTTTATTTAAGATTATAGGAAGAAATTGTGTGTTAGTAAAGTAATATGGCCCTCGCAAATACATCTCTGCCATTCTCAGCTCACAAAAAACCATTGAAATATGAGCTACATGTCGTATCACATATAGTAACATTTGTAAAATCTTGATGATGTTTGGTAGACGTTGGTTTACCAACATTTCATATATTTCAAACCACCAAAATGCCACCTACTGTATACTTCGAAGCTTAACTTTGAGTCATTATGGCTAACATGTGCGACGGCCAACATACAAATATTGATGAAATGGATATCAGATTTAAAATATTGAAAATATAAATTGTCTTTGAAAAAGGTGAGGTACCTATAACACAGCCTCTTCACATTAACGGCTCAAAAATGTTTTTGTTCTTTTTTTTTCTACTAATATTGTCGTATAAACAATAATTTAAGAGCTTTAAATTAACAAAGGGATTTAAATGAGCGTTCATTCACTGGATATTGATATTTAAAATATTATGCAATTGCATTGTAAAAAAATTCAGTTAGGTAATTATATTAATAATGTAGGTACTAAGAACAAAAGGTAAGAAGTGATTCAGATTTTTGAGATCTTAAAGATGTTTTCACTCTGCATGATTTATATCGAGATTTATTTTTGACTTATTATTGTCCTTCACTTGGTAAAATTTTCATCAACTGGGGAAACATGGTTGAATAAGACTCGACAGCGACGAATTTTGTTTGTCACAGTATGCACAGCACACTATGCACAGGTGGTTCAACAAGATCGTATCAAATATTGCTACAAAGCATAGCACTGCAAATGCAATGCAGTGCTAATTTGCACTACATGTTCTCAGAATAGCTCAATTTGTCTCGAAGTCGCTTGATCACGTTGAATATTCTACTTTCGCTGCATACATCGCAATCTTCAAGCGCGTCTTCCATTTCCGCTTCACTTGTTTTGTCAGTGTTTTCGTCACATTTTTCTTCCTGACTTTTCTCACTTGTTTTTTCTTCTTTATTTGCACTCTCTTTCTCCTTTTCGATGCCTTCATCTGGTTTTTGAGTATTTTCTTGAACATTAGGACTATTTTTAGCTTCTTCTGTATCGCAGACCTGCTGCAGGGTTATGACGGTGAACATGAATGTAACGCCGTAGTTGACGATACTTATTGATAGCGGGCCGAGCGCTAGTATGAATACTGCCATGGTAAACAGTAAGGCTGCTGTGGATTCGTAGTGCCTCCTGTAATCGAAAGAAAATAATGTTATTGCTAGTTATCAAAGCACATTTTAACTACAGCGATTTGAGAACAGATTCCATATCTTTATATATATTTATTTCTTGTGTACATATGTATGAACTCCTCCTAAACGGCTGGACCGATGTTGATGAAATTTTTTGTGTTTGTATAAGGGTATTCGAGAATGGTTTAGATTCACAATTGGACCCGGTAGGTGGCGCTGCAATCGATTTCTATAATTTTTCGTCACACACAAAGCAAACGTTCAGACAGGACAACGTCTGTCGGGACCACTAGTCTATTTATATTAAAATGAATCCCTATTTCCCTCGGTCACGGCATCACACGTGAACGGCTGGACCAATTTCGCCATTTCTTTTTATGTTGTGTTTGTTATTGTTAGGAGAAGACCTTCTTATGAAAAAAATTTTTGTAAAAAATTTTACATCCGGGCGTAGCAGGGGCGGGCTACTAATAATATTTAAATTCCCTGATCAGTCACGTATTTCCGTTTCTAAATTTTTTTATTATGAAGTCCCAATAAAAAATATAGTAACAAGATGTTGTTACTCACAGATTTTTCCTGGGCCCATTCAGCTGCCACACACAGGTTGAGCAAGCAGACATAATTAACCCAGTGTGGTACGAGGTATCTGGTTTTAATACTATGCTATACCTGAAAAAATATCAAAAGTTTATTTTTCAAACATTGATGACCACAACTCCGTAGTTTCGATGTGGAGTAGTTTTTGCAAAAGAGGGATGATGATAAGGAACAGTATATTTTTATGCAGCCTACTGTGCCACTACTGGGCAAAGGCTTCCCCCAAATCCTTCCAAGTATTCTTTTTTCGAGCCAGCTCGAATCAAGCCCTTGCAGTATGCGTCGAGGTGCACCGTTCATCCTCAGGCACACATTTTGTTGAGACTAAGAAGTCTGATTTGACAGCAGGGTACATCATTGCTTTACTAGTAAGTATGAAAGGGAAATGAAATGAATCTCTTTCGCATTTAGTGGTAAAGCGATCTTCTATCCCCCTCTACTCAGCTCTCAAATACGACTTCTTAGATTGTTGTTGGCTTCCGTCACTGGTGACTGAGTGACTGTCAGATAACGTACAGCCGAAACTACTGGTCGTAGTAAGCTGAAATTTGACATGTAGGTTCCTCGGGGAGTGTAGGAGAGCACTAAGAGAGGATTTCCCGAAATTCCTACGGGAACGGGGAAAAAACGGGATATGCGCGTACGAAGTCGCGGGCAAAAGCTTAAAAAAATTATAACTTACGAAAAATTCCTTGCCCACGTCAAAAGCGCGGGCACATTGACTAGAGTGACAGTCAACCACATGGAAAACATCATCATGTGGAAATTCAAGCTGCTCAGATCTTCATCTACACCAGAATGTTTTTCCTTTTCCTTTTCTTTGGCTTGAAAACCTATCTCTGACGTCATATTCGTTGCTTTGTCCTGAGTCGGCTTCCCATTCTGACTAGTTGGTTCTGTGGCTTTTACAAGCTGTGTTTCAGTGGATTCTGCAACTTGTATAAGGCTAGTTTCAGTCTCATTTTCGATATTTTTTTTGTTCTTCTTCTTAAACATTAGGCAGATTATTGAGCCTACTTTCGCCATTAGTTTGTATACGTAGTCTTCGAGGTATTCTTCGTACATTTTGGAAAGCTGAAAGGGATTGACTTTTATTATATACAGGGTTGCATTAAGAAGCAATATTTTTCAATAATTATGCTTTTCTTTAACAAATGAGAGTTTTCTGGAATGACATGGACCAGGTGGCAGAACTGAGACGTCAGGACCAGACACCTGTCAAAGCTTTTATGTTTTGCGACATAACTTGACATCAACGTCATATTTTCAGCCTAAAAGACTTGTTGCCCTGGCGTGAATTTTCCAGAAAACCCTCACTAAAGTCAGCTTTTGTTTGGTAAAAGAGGTATCCCTGGCAAGCTAAACGGTCACTCAAGCTGAGTACTGAGCTTACGCTAACTTTGGCTTTAGTACTTTCGTTCGTGGAAATGTGGTTTTAAACTTAGCTAGTTAGGAAGTTATCCTGATTCCTGCAGTCTGTCTCAGTAAATAAAGCTCAGATTCGCTTAACAATGGACGGAGAAAGAAAAACTTACCATAAACGCATAGAAAGCAGCGCCAGCGACCAGCGAGGCAGCTCCACACGACAGTGGCGTGGCACACAGGAGACCTGCGCTCACCACCATCGGTACCTTCTGAAGACCTGATGCCACCTTTTCAGCAAGACCACCTCCGCCACGCCACATTATCCTAAAGATACAACATTTTGTGAACAATAATACTAGCCTGTTACAGTTCCACTGTATAATTAAAGGTGGATATGAGTTGCGGTAGACCAATCGATCTATTCTAATCGAGACATCTCGAGCCGAGATCGCAAATTCGAGTCCTCGCGTCAATAGAAATTTCAATCTCGCAGGATCTCGGTAGTTTCGTGATCCCCAAGATCTAGCGAACTATGCAGAATTTAGAATTTTATCCGATAGAATATTTAGGATTTTCCAGGAAATACGTCGGCAACTGCTGCCGCTCTATCATGCGAGATCTTGCCAAATTTATGCTTTGAGATCGATCTCGTAAAACAGCCCGAGATAGTAGAACCGAAGAATAGATTGGGATCGCATTCCCTATCTATCTTGCTCGGAAGCTAGCCGGATCGATCGATCTGTACTGCACTCGATCGATCTGTACTGCACTCGATATTATTTACTTACCTTATTTTTTTGTTTGTCCCATGCGAGCTACTAATAAACGTCAACATTCTTTTTATTCTAATAATACACATTATGCAGTAATAATATTAAAATTAAAATGTTTACCCTTATAATTAAAACAAGGACCGGTCAACAACAGTCGCGAAAATAATTTGCAATGTGGAGAAATAGTCATTCTATACTAAAAACGTGTAATTTTATTTTTTATTCCACTAACTGGATAGTTAGTGTATCGGCATTAGTACATACCTAAACAACAGTCTATGCGCAATCTGGGACGAGAACACCATGACTGCAAGCATGGCTGCCGACATTAGATTCACGATGCCTAATGCAGTCATATACGTTGGCACCACCAGCAACGATTTTATGAAGTACCGTAACTCTTGATTCTGCCAGCTCGCGTTCTCGAATATGAATGATAATACCGGGATGGATCTGTAAAGAGAGATAATGATAGTTCAAAATGGGAAGACAAAAAAGATATTGAAGTCCATATTACTAGTACTTTGGTTTGGGCAGTAGCCTAACACCCATCTGGTCGGAGGACACACGTGGCAACTGGCACCACATATACGTGCTATAGGTAAAATTTGAATGAGTGTTTTGTAATTTTGTGTCAGTTCCGTTGACCGTTGAGGAGTTTGTTCGTGTGGAGCCAATTCTGGTTGGAAAATCAGGTCCTAATTATCCTTGAAATTCGTTGTCATCAGAACTGAACTTATATTTAAAATTTCAACTCTGTCGGATAAGAGGAACTTACAATATTGACCTAAACCAACCAATATAAGGACATACATACAAACATTGCAAGTTAAATAAAAGCTTGTAAAAAAAGAGATATCCAGTATTATTTTTCAAAACTTACAACAAAACCGTAGCCCCGAGCCTTCCAAACACGAGTGCGTAGTACTGTTTGAGCCCGTTACTTACTCATGAATTAGCTGCGTAGCGACACGCAAGAGCCGTGTTCTTGCATGTGCAGTAAATTGCTTCTACCAGCTAATGATATAATAATAATAATACTTACAATAAAACCGTAGCCCCGAGCCTTCCAAACACGAGTGCGTAGTACGGCTTAATCCCCTCACTCATGAATGAGCTGTGTAGCGACACGCAAGAGCCGTGTTCTTGCATGTGCAGTAAATTGCTTCTACCAGCTAATGATATAATAATAATAATACTTACAATAAAACCGTAGCCCCGAGCCTTCCAAACACGAGTGCGTAGTACGGCTTAATCCCCTCACTCATGAATGAGCTGTGTAGCGACACGCAAGAGCCGTGTTCTTGCATGTGCAGTAAATTGCTTCTACCAGCTAATGATATAATAATAATAATACTTACAATAAAACCGTAGCCCCGAGCCTTCCAAACACGAGTGCGTAGTACGGCTTGACCCCCTCACTCATGAATGAGCTGTGTAGCGACACGCAAGAGCCGTGTTCTTGCATGTGCAGTAAATTGCTTCTTGCAGCTAATAATATTATTGCTGCGGTATATGGCACTAGGACTGGGCTGTAGTTCCGAGCTATTTGAGCGAGACGGAGGTACCATGATGTAGATATGCTGAAATGTTTTATTAAATTAAGATTTTGAAAAACGCAACTAAAACAAAGCCAAAAGGATATGCTATGCTTTTGCCCGTAGGTAGAGCGTGAGTTTATGCATGTTTATATACTTTTATTATAAAACTTCATGCAACACAAAAGTACATAGGCAAACCAAATGCGTGTCCATAAGTGTTTATGATACTCATATTATGGATAACTGTTTTTCAGATAGTCTCATAAACTCTCAGTAAGTATGTATTTGAATTAAATAGAATAGGGTAAAATACTAGATTTGTGACTGTTATTCCTTCTTCTAATTGACGGCAATCTCAATAAGGAAGTCTCTAATATTATTTCGTATACCGAGACCAACAAATACGTGAGCAAAAATAACCTCTTTTACATTTTAATTCTTCTAAATTGATTTTGTTTATTCATCCTTATTGATATGTTTATATGTAATTTTCCTAGATCGTACTTAAGTAGAAAAAGCCATGTTTAAATCTTGTTGCATTTGGTAATATATAATTTAGTTATATGTTTCCTTTTTACACACAAAATATACATTCACACACTCATAAACACACATTTATACAAAACACACTCTAGTTTCACACACTGCTGCGCTGCCATAAACACGATTTTCATTTTTCTTTATATTGGTTTTATAAAAAAAAATGTGTAACTTATACCTAATTAGCACAACGAAACGATTGTTTATTAATTGAGGAAGAGCGAGGTTTATCCCATCACAAGTATCTTCGGATTACTTTCTGGGAAGTTAATTGTATAGATTTAAGATAATAAATACATTTTTTTTTTCTTTTTAAAACTTACCTGATAGTGTATGTACACTGTGGGTCTAACAATAAAGTTACTCTCACATGCTCTGTGGCATCCAGACCTTCAGTGATGTTAGGGTTACTTCTGTACAACCTCATTTTCATTGGTGTTTGTTTTACATGCCTGAAATATATTAAATCTTATTAGTCAATACACACCTACAGAAATAAAAACAAGTTAATCTAGTCACGTACACATAATAAGATGAAGCATTTTGCACATGAATCGATTCGCCATTTAAAATGTTTGAGATAAATATTGAATTTTGTTTAGACAAAAATACAGGCAGCGATCAATAGAGATCAAGATACGATATCAAAACGGTGTTCATTTCTTAAATTAAGGTCCATAAAGGCGAGTTTTGTCAAACATGATAAAATAACTGTTAAATTAGTAACGTTAACAGCTTCATATCTGCGCTAAATTAAAAACAACAGCAAGCATACTGAGGCAACCTTAAGCACCCCGCAGCGTTTAAATGAAATCAGAGAAAAACATTTTACCGAAATGTGTCTTATTTTCTCCGACGTAAGTTCTACATTTGATTGTGAAACTGGGACCAAATTATTATGTTGTGTCGTGTCGTGGCGCCTGCTGACGCAGTTGATTGGCCACAGAACATGTTGTAATCTGAAGTGGGCTTGAATTCATACCCCGAGTCCTAGGGTAATGTCAACCTAGTTTTACACTATAGCGGTTTACACAGTTCTAAATTATACGTGTAACGTGAAAATTCTAATACTCACGTAAAATAATGATAGTTCTCATAGTTCGGCGCCCACGGCACATGAAGCTCCGCGGACACATGATACTGCGCAGCTTTGCAACTTGCCGTAGGTTCCACATACAGTAGGTAAGCCTGATGTATTAGATTGAAGTCCTTCAATACCAGCTCATAGTACAAACTCTCTTGTTCGGTCTCTTGGACTACAACGAACTTTCCGAACGAGAAATCTGAGGGTAGGTCCACTGCGATCTCACGTGAAGCGTAGTCGTTTATGTCCACGTTTAAGACTATCTGGAAATAAGGTCCAAGTTTAAAATATGAAGATATATAATAAATTGTATTGTACACCATGATTAATTAAACAAAATAATGTATATTTTGTTTAATTAATCATTCTTTGACAAAATGAAAACATATAACTGGCGGCCTTATCCCATTCTCATCACGTTTTCTTCTAGGCAACTATAACCAGGATAAATGGCGGTTGAGCGATTGACTGCTGCGCTGCGTGTCGCGGGTTCGATTCCCGCACGGAACAAATATTTGTATGGCCTACAATAGTTGTTCCAGGTCTGGCTGTTAATGTATGTGATTTTTTATGTTTGTTAACGCACGGGCACGATACAGGTTCCTAGTGTGGGGCGACGTTTAAAAAAAATAAAATAATATGTAGCTATTTCTTCCCATTATTTTTATAGGTACTCTGATGTTAAAATTATAGTTTTTTTGCAGCCTGCTACACACGCGTATTTAAGAAGCTTTTAAAAAGAGAACAGCTTTTGCTATCGATTATTCCCCCTACTATGATGAGCCAATGCCATCGTGATTCCGTTGTGAAAAGGGAGGGTCTTAGTGCTTTATCACAGCCGAATATATTGGCATTGACGTCACAGTAAGGTAGACCGTCTCTGTTGAAAACATTTGCGCATGTCATGCCCTAAATGAGCATCATTGCTTAGTTTACACAATTATGTATTACGTTCACAATTGTGTGCTTTTTGTACCTTAGTCATAGGCATAATATACAATTGAAGCTGATGACTCATTTCGTGTGAAGATGACATATAACTATGACTTTCTTTCGTACAGCCACACATCTGTCTTCCACTGTAAAGCCTGACTCATAAATTAAACATTTTACTTCAGAACTTCGTACTAATCATTCAACACTGAATCCTGGAATGCCGCCAACACACCTATACACGTAGGGATTTAAATAAATGCCCTTTCCTTTACTCACTGAAATGATGGAAGGTCTCAGCTCTAGTAATAGATTACACCTCATCAATTTCCGACTGTGACGTCAGAGACGAAATGAAATTTTGTAGGGGAGCCAATATTAGAAAATAGTCACTGTTTTAGATAGATGCCTTTGATACCTCAATTCATGAAAATGTTCGTTTAGTAACGGTTTTACTTTAAAGGTGCGGTATATCTAAAGATATTTATATTTTGTTGTTTTTATATCATTTTTAAACCCCGACCAAAAAGACAGGTGTCAGATGATTGACGTATCTTTCTTTTGAGATAGGTTTGCTCTTGACTCTAGTCTAGGTCATAGATGACAGAGACAAAGTCGACGGTGGAGCGAGCTTACCCAGAAGAAGCCGGTTCACTGTAATTTTGAAGAGATTAGGGTTTTATGCGTTCGGAAACATAGACATAGGCAGAGGGTATCTGTGTGGCCGTATGTGGTATCGTAACTCCTAAACGAGCGAACCAATGATAATATGATATTGAAATTGATTTAGTCTTTTTGACTTAGTATGAGGGACTGCCTTGCCCGTGACTTAATTTGCAAACACCATCGCAACCAACTGTCACTTAGACCATTAATTTCTTATCTACACTTCTTCTAAACCTTTCCTTTCATTAAAAAAATATTATCACCCGAAAAACATGTTCCTATCGTCTATAGTTTACTAAGATTGGCTTGGGCGTTGTCTATCTATCGATCATCGATAAAGATACGCTTAACAAGCATTTTTACGAAAATTCTGTCTGACATCTAAATTACGGAAAAAGAACTGATAAGCCACTAATTGCGCCACCATTACCGGTATTAATGAGAAATGACACTTTATTTTCATCATGTAAAGTCAATCAATTCTAGAATAAAACCTTAGGTTTGTTTCAGAATTGAGTTTTGAAGATGAAAACTAATCCTACTAATACCAAAATTTGACAATTTTTCAGGCTTTAGTAGAGATCGACAAAGACTAAACTTCAAATGCTAATCAGAAATCGGGGTTATGTCTCATACTCACCGGTTTTCTAGTAGGCGATACTCTAACGATGACATGCGACCAATCAGGATGTGCCTCCTTTATTTTGTGCAAGTTGATCGTCGCTAGTTTACGTTTACCGAAGTCATTGGCAACACCCGTCCAGCGGCTCAGTTCTCCCAACGATATTGCGTATTTACTAAAACAACAAATTCAATTAAGAATCTCTTACGGAAGGGTTAGGCAGGGGTGCAACATCTGTCAGGGTTACGGAATTTGTTTGAAAGAGTCACCGCGGCCCTGGAACGCAAAGGGCTTAAGGAGGAAAAAGGATGGGTTTTAGTTAGTTAGAGTCTGACACGCCCTTCCGCTTCACTCAGAGCGGATGGGCGTGACTTCCAATCCTAAAAAAACAAAAACGGGTGAAGGTATACCATAAACCCGCAATTCGCAAGATATGTTCAAACAACGGGACAGTACTTACCGGTGCCACACGCTAGGTATCATGTAATAGGGGCCAAGCATAGCTTTAATACACAAGAGGCCGAGCCTATCTATTAGCCATCCACCGGGTACCAATCCCGACGGCTCCGGGCTACTACTGCGAAAACCAATAAAACTTCCTGGCTTGGGAATCGAACACAGGAACATATGCTTACGATTACTAGGCTAACAAGGCAGTAATTTGTGTTTATTGTTTATAATTAAAATTCTAACATAATAAATAGGTACATTCCACTATCAAACAATTAACAAGAAACATTCTTTGCGCGTATAAAATCGACTGCCCATCCGTATAATTGATTGATCGTCTATCTGTCTGAGAAAGAATTGGCAATATTGACTGGTAAATAAAAGATGTGCGCCAAAATACTTTGATGTCAAGATCAATGTCAAATCTCCACCCGATAAACGCGGTTAACAAGTCGTTACCCTCAAAATAAACGATACATATTCTTTACTAAATGTCATTGAGGGCTAAAGGTAAACGCACTTTACTTTGTTATTTCTAGATAACTGGGGATGCAAAGGTCAGATAGTCTACCTAAAATTATTATTTTACTAGCTTTTTCCCGCGTGATTCTGTAAATTGCTAATTGCTTTAACTTTTTTATTTATGAACCGATTGACATGAAACAAACACTAAATGTTAAGAGAAGCTTACCACAATGAATTAGTTTTGGGTGCTATTTGCGTTGATAAAAGTCCCAATAATATTTTTTCTCATATTTCTTCCCTGTACAGACAGCGATCCGTTCCGTGCGTGACACTTTTATTAAGAAGCAGTAATCATGGTACTAGAATTTAGTTAAAGTGCAGATTATATAAAGTTATTTATCTGCATCTTAATGATGTTGGGAACTACGCTTAGCTCGCTTCACAGCTGCAAATTATTTATAGAGGAAGATCAATTTTATTGCATTTATTGAGACGAACGTTATTTTCTAGAACTTAACTTTTTCCCGCGACTTCCTACGCGCATGTCCCGTTTTTAGGGTTTCGTAGTTAACAAGGAACCCTAATAGTATCGCCGTGTCCGTCTGTCTGTCTGTCCGTCCGCGGTTTAGCTCGGAGACGGCTAGCGCTAGAAAGTTGAAATTTGGTATAGGTATACATATTAATAACGCCGACAAAAGTGGTAAAATAAAATATATTTTTTTAAGGGGCGATGACTTTTTTTGTATCGTCTACCCCATGGTGTGGAGTGTTGTTGGATAGGTCGTTTAAAAATATTGAGGGTTTTAAACCATTTTTCATCCATGGATCCATTTGCGAAATATTAAGTTTTAAAGTGCTAATTTTTGTTACTGTCAAGTCATCAACCGTTTAGCGCAAAGCTTTACTATTTTTCTGGCATGGTTTAGGAGACGGGTAACTACGAAACCGACTGGTAGTTCTAGAGATTAGCGCCTTCAAACAAACAAACTCTTCAGCTTTATTATATTGGTATAGATTAGACATGGTGGTATAGATTACCTTTAAGCATTTAACTGGAGCAGTTTTCACTGTTTGTAAGTATGTATTGATACCTCATACCTCTTGAAAAGTGTTTACTTCAATAAATCCGAAGTGATTTTGAAGAGCCATGAAGTGGGTTAATTCCTAGAAGCTAGAGGGAGAAAGAAGCCTTTTGAGGCGTTCCTTCTAATGGAAAAGAACGGGATAGGAACAACACTTACCAGTATCTATAAGAAAAGTATGTATATTTGGCGTTGCATCCAAATATCCACTCCTTATCATCGACATTGACCGCTTCGACGGCCACAAATCTGTTTTGTGGGAACGCGACCAGCCGGATCATTAGATATGTCGTCCTGGAAAAAAATATTTATTAGATAGGTACTGGTTTAGTCCTAAGAGTGCGCTCCCTTTGCCTATCGTACAAGGACCGTGCATTCTTCCGGGATGAAGATTAGTGTATGGCAGTCAGCAATATTGATAGTGTTAGTGATAACGAGAGATCGGAATAGGTAGACTATATTTACCTAATTTTCGTGGAAGTAAGTAACATAGAGTTGATAATACCTCCTGTAAAATCCCGGAATCATAAACATGACTACTACTACTAACTACTTATCTCTTTTTACTTATATGGAAAAATAAATAAATCATAGAACACAAAATTTAGTACCTACTTAAATGAAAAAAGTGGATTCCAATAGTTTTATCAAACACATCCTTTAGTAGGTATAATATGAATCAATTAACGCTGTAAATTGCTATAGAACGCTGTAATTTATTAAGGCAGTTTGTAAAGCATATATAATATTTTGCTGCGTATGTCGTGTTACATAACTATTTGTACTGTCTGAGCGCCTTTTTTTGTCCACCGTACTAATAGTAAAGTAGCTCATTCCCAGTGTAACGTGAAAATTGGATGTTATACATAATACTATGTCCTTGTGTGTAGTACGGGGATGGCGAACCAACAGAAGACTACAATTCGGGTACCTACGCCAATTGAATAATTATTTGTCAGATAGCTCCGGTTCAACTTTCATTATGCTTAAAAAAAATGAATGACATATTTAGAATCGCGCCGCGCCGTGGCAAAATCGTTATTAATTTTTTTTAATGTTCCGATTTGGGAGCACCATCCCTGCTGTAGTAGATGTACTTCTGCTATTACAATAAATAGCTGTTGAACAATATAGACGCCTTTTCAGACACAAAACTACAATGTCGATAGAGTGCCTATCTTTTGCTTTGAATGCTACTAAGTTACAGTTTAGTTAAATTACGCGATTTCTTAGTAATAGCTCATAACTGCAAGGTCGAGCGAGTGTCTCCAATAAAACTCAACAATGCATTTTTAATATGCATTTCTCTAGTAAAACTTAATGCGTCTACTACTATATAAACGAAAGATGGAAATATTCAAATGATGTCATTATAGAATCTTAAAATACACGTTTACTGCATCTCTGGATGTTGGCCAAAACATAGATCTATATAAACACGTCATAAAAAACGTTAATGAGTAGAGACAGCATTTCACGTCACTTGTTTCCCTGAACTGTTAAAATGTAGCCATTGCCACAGATAAGTATATGAGTTACTTTCCCATAAAACCTTCCAAGAAACTAATACTATGCATGCTATTGGTGCCTACTGTAAGGCACCAAAAATTATATAAGAAAAAAAATAAAAATATAACACAAGTCAAAGTAATAATTAAAAATATTTTTATTTTTTCTCAAGGACAAGAAAGCCTTTGGCTGTGAACTGTGAACTAAAGGAGAATAGCTAGGTACCGGACGATAAAATTAATAGAGAATATGCATGCAATATTTTTATTTGCAAAATTAAATACTTAGGTATTAACTCCAGTAACCAATTATGAAATACATTTTAAAATGCCTTCATCAGCGATGACTTTATAAAGCTCCAAACATGACAAATAGAAAGAGAAGTCCGATACAAACGTCCTCAAATACTATGACGCTTATACAGCTGCCATAGAAAACGGCGTCTCCATGAGAGGGATATGTTTTTTAAAAATAGTTGTAACATCTCGTTTGTTTTTCGATCAATTTTGATTCTATTTTCACTTTGAGTAAACTTTTGTTTATTTTTAGATAAACTGTATCGATAATAAATAGTTTTTAATGCATATTCCCTATTGGTTTTATAAAAATTATAAAACACGTTATGCCAAATCGATACGATACCTGAGCAAAGCAGATAATTAATCAAATAGATATCCGACACTTTGTCTTATTCTATTCAATTTCCTAGATAAATAAATACTACGTAACTCAGTAGCTAGTCAAGCAGATAGGTAGGTACTAGTTGGTGCCGTGCGTGACCAAATTAACGTAACATTATCAATTAGTAAAGAACACATCATTATGTAAATTATATTCCTCAGCCATAGACTTGAAGCAATAGTTGATGTCACTCGACATTGATGTAAAACTGATAATGAAGGCACAACTTTGATACTTTAATTTGTGTTTATCCACACATTCCCGGGACTTGGGCGGACCATGGTCTGTCACGAACAAAAAAAAATATCGGTGCGTTTCTACAGACGCCAGCACATCAAGCTACACGGTAACTGTCAAATTTTCCCAATCAACCTTAAACCTAATGCTTTGCTAAATCATTAGGTTTAAGGTTGATTGGGAAAATAAAGGTAAAATGTATTAAAGAAATTTGACAGATAGTTGTAGCTTGATGTGCTGGCGTCTGTACATTTTATATGAACTTGTTCACACACGACCGTATCCGGACCGTGCCACGGGCGAGTAGGACTAAGTTGGGACGGACCGCGATTGGTCTACGTCCCGGGAACGACCCCGATGCGTGTCCAGAATTCAGAGTACGAAAGAATCTAGTTGCCAGATTCGTTAAATCAGAAACTAGTTAGAAATATATTATTTTTTTTGCAGACCGTACTAACAATATCAGCACAGTAGTACCGAGAGTGCAATAGTGCAGAAAGATTACAGCATAATAAATAATAATTTCCGGCGTTGTTCTTATCGTTATTGTATGGTACAGCTATGATATAAAAAATACATAAGTATGTAACTATGCGGCTATGTAGGGATGTATTTATTTTAACACTGTATAATAATGATGTGGTTTTGTGCCTGCTTGAACCCAATCAAGCCAGAGGTGCTATGGATATTTTATTTTCCTGTACCTGTTAAAAATAGACTTAGACCACTTTTATGTTTTGATTAAGGTTCTGTTCTGTGCGAGGATGCGTAGCAAGGAATGTGTTTGTGTTTACCAATGGAATCACTTCATTTACCTGGCCTCGTTACAGGCTAGGTAAATGAAGCGATTCTATTGGTTCTTAAAACACATCTCTCGCTACGCATCTCTGGTGGAAACCACCCTTAACTTGAGTGACGCTGAGGTCGCGATTTTATTCGATTTACTTCGTATGAACATCCATTTCTGAGAAAGAACGCCGAACAAACATATCGGTCATGTCCTCTATCAAATTTCAGACATTATACATACTAATAGTACAAGTACGATTAAATGTAAGTAGAAAGGAAAGTGCTTACTTGTCGATCTGCGGCCGGGCTATTTGATAGATTCTCCTGTTATCCTCATACCAGAAAGCATCAGCTATCATGGACACATTCGCGCGAGGCAAGTCTGGACTCAATACCATCGAACGATTGGCCTGAAATCAGTTCCATACTTTAATCTGACTCTTTGCCTAATCAATCCTATTATTTGCGGTCGTCTCTCCTCGTCACTCTTCGCCAGACGTGTCTGTGCAGCTGGGTCGTCGAGATATCCAAGTTTTTAGTTCCATACTTTAATATTTTTTTTATATAAAATACACACCTCTTCTCCCAAGAGGCAAGCCGAGACCGCCAGGGTTGCGGAATTTGTTCGATAGGTCATCGCAGCCCTGGAACGCAAAGGGCATTTGGAGGAACACGGTTCCGCCTAGAGTGGTGGTGGTGGATGATTTCTCACCATTAAAAAAAAAAAGACAAGCAGCGAAGCACCCTCATTGCTTTAGTCATGTGTTAGTCCCATAGTTTGAAGCTTTGTAGAGCTTATTACCGCTAGCCTATTAACACAGCCTTGGGCAGCAATCATAACTTAACGCTAAGTACTGATAAATTCGATTCTGAATCGAACCCAAGTTCAATTTGTGCTCAACCAAGGTATAACATCACAAACCTTTAAGCCTTATCTTTTCGAGATTACTCTGCAAATATTAACTGAATGATAGGCCGCCGCGCCGTATAATTAACCCAGATATGACATCCGAATCATGTTTCCCTTGTTACTATCATGTCGCGATTGGAATATCAATAATTGATATCCCAATGATATTGATTGTAAAGTTAATCATTAACTTTACAATTTGATTAATTACTAACGATAAGTCCTGAGTGAATGGGTGTCGATGTATTTTGGCACGTGCAGCATTATGTGCAAATATCATCGATGCATCGATGCTTTTCTCAAAACAGCTCTTTCTACCTATTATTTGTTTAGTTTCGAAAAAGAACTCACGACACGAAAAAGAATTGATGTTTTATGAACTGTATCATAATATCGTTAGAACAAATAAACTTTTTTACAAAAAAAAAAAAATAAGTAATACAACCGACTTCCAAATAAAAAATAACACTAAATAACTTTACTTTCGAAAGTCGGTGTGTTGGTTGTTTCTTCGTATTTTAACACCGACTTCCGAAATTAAAGTTATTTATGTATACTTGTTAGTGGTACACAACTAACAACACCACTTGAAAGTCACAGGAAAGCAAAACACGCAATTTCGTTATCACACGAAACACGAAATAAAAAATATATCATCATTCAATGATATATTTTCTATTTCCTCCAGCTATTTTTAAATAAATACCAAACTACTGAACCGATTTTGATAAAATTTCAATGGGACCAATCGGAACGTAGGTATATATCCTTTCACATGAAAGAAGAATTTTTCAAATCGGTTCATAAATGACGGAGTTATGAGGTATCAAAAAATACAACCGAATTGAGAATCTCCTCTTTTTTGAAGTCGATTAAAAATTAAAAAGGCAAATTACAGCACAAAAAACCTAACACAATTGATTTCTTCATTTAAATTCTTACCTGAAAAAAATGTTTAGCTTGTGACTTCAACATTTGATGGTCTTCAACAATTTGCTCAGTGGTTGGATCCACGATAGAGAACAGGTATCTATTTATTGCCATCACCAGTTGTTTGCACCAAACTATGCACACGTGGTCGGGTGATGTCCAAACTCCTGGCAATGCAGTGGTCTAAGAACACAAATACCATTAACTTATTTCATTGCAATGTTTTTTTTTAGACCACACTATCCCACTGCTAAGCTAAGGCCTCCCCCATATCCTAACATGTATTCAGCCCTCTCGGTACGCGAATAGGTCGTCTCGCCACCTCTTCCTAGGCCGGCCTCGGCGGCGCCGTCCGTCTTCGGGCTGTTGCAGCTTTTGCGTTTTAGCATGGCAACAGCGTCATTGACCCACCACTATTTATTTTAATTCTTAATTTAAAAAACGAAACTAAAGCCTCGAAATTTACGACGCGACACGCGACCCCAAAATTTGTTTAGATAGGGCAAAAATAAAGAAACTTGAAACTCAGCGTAGGTTAGTGACTTGTGGCGGCAAAATCAAATTAGGGCTCAAGCCGCACTCCGAAGAAAAATTTCAAAGAATGTCATTCGAAAGACCGAGAAATGAGTTCAAAAACTAGGTCCCTTTCGGGAATTTGAGGTTTTCTTTTAAACGTTCCTACGTTTTACGCATAAAAGCGATAATGCAGGATAGATAGATACGAGCGAGCTCTATAAATTTGTGCACCCGTTACTGATAAGCATTTACTTATAAACAGTTACACATCAATATCGTGCCAAGTAAAAATGAAATAACTATAGAAGCGAATCTACAGTACAGTTTCTAGGCACATGATAATAAAGCAGTCAGCATTGTTACCGCATCTGAGACTCCAACACGCATAATTTGAAGGCCAAAATTAATTATCAAATCCTATTTAGAGGCTGCTGCAGAAACCAAATAACTTGTATTAAAGTGTTGACTTACCAAAGCATTGATATAGCTGTCATTAGAAGCAATCAAACCAGAGGGTATCAAGATATCGCGAGGTCCATTGCCGAAACTGAGTAAAATTTTCTTCTGCTTCATTTCCATGTTGTTATTAATGTTCATTTCCCATTCAAGGTTCATTAGCATGTAGTAGTCATCCATTGCTGCATCTACATTGACTACTGGGGCTTCTAAGGGTGCAGCCAAGGAGATGACTATTGTAGTCATATTGATTGTACTTGGGTATGCTAACAGTCGCTTTGCTATAAGACCTCCCTAGGACATGAAAAATGGGTTTACTTACTGCATTGAATTTTGAAACAAATTCATAATTTATTTATGGACACAAAATTTACAACTTGCTTTAATCTGAAATATCTCTTTTAGAATTCATAGAAATTAGATAAGTTAGATAATGGACATATTGCTTTCTGATAAAACTACTATAAAGCAATTTCTTAAGTCTTCTTAATAAACCATAAAGTGATAATAGAATTTGATACCTGTTTTTTTTTTGCCACATCATTATTATATTTAATATTATATTATTATTTCATCAGCATTATGTAAGTTATAGTTAGTCAGCTCATTGTTTATTTAGTTTTAAAATTGTTTAATAGTATAAAATGACTTACCATAGAATGTCCAATGAGTATGACAGATGTTGGTACAGTCTTTGTGTACTTATTACTTTTGTACAGACTCAAGATCTTAGTAATGGAGGCCGCTGCAAACCTGGTCTGACTCTGAAGCACCCCTCCATATAAACCAGACAGCTCTTCATTGTAACTAACTAAAAAGATGCAAGTAAAGAGTACTCATGTGATGTCAATTAATAATATTGTGTGATGAGCATGACCATTTGTTCTGTGTCTTGGTGTAATTTGTCTATAATGTGTATGTATTTAGAAATATAAAAGTGTGTTTAACAGTTGTCTGGTTGCCATAGCACAGGCTCAGCCTAGTTTGGGATTGGATGACCGTGTGTGAGTTGTCCCAAGATATTATTATTTTTATTGTGTGAGGAATGAAATGAAAGAAAAAGAGTGGATGACTTTTGATAACGTCAATAATCATGGGATTCATCATTCTTCCTGCTCTTGTCTTAGGTTACTTGGAGCCCATACAATGAGGATTCTTCATCCAATCTCACCTGTCAGTTCTCAGGTCAGGGATGTCAGTTGACAGGGGTGAATGGAAGTAGAAAACTTATTGTGCCGCCAAAGTAAATCAAGACAATATCAGGAAGAATAATAAATTGCATAAGTAATCTTTTTTAACATGTAACAAAAATAGATATTTAGAAAGCCTTAAAAGAGAAACAATGCAAAACCATTTAAGATATATGTATCAAAATTATTGTTAATGTAACTTTTTCAAAGTAAATGAAACAAAGTTTTCAAAAAGTTTTTTTTTTTTGAACAGCCAACATTATTGACTTAAGTATACTTTAAAAGATGAGCAAGAACAGAATCAAATCATCTCGTAAATTATTTATTACCATTTGATGCATATTGTGAGCATCCGTGCACACATCACTCTCACAAAAAGAATTATTAGAAAACATGTGAATGATTGATTTTACATGCAGTAGTAGAAGTATTTGATCACTTCATAAGTTTTTTTTTAGTGAAAAGTAACTTATTTTCATCAATAATCAAATAAAGTCACATCAATAAAAGGTATTTTTTAATTTAATCATTATCCTGAAACTATAGAGGGTTCTTTAAGCCAACAGAGGGACTGTAAATGTTGATTTGATAAATTAATAGGGATTCTCAAAATATACATACAAACATGCATACATAAATTATTTGTTGTAAAGAAAAACAATAGATGCTTAATTGCTTAGTTTAAATAAGTGTCTAAGTTATATACCTAATACAATATTTTAAGGCTTTTTTTTATTTGTTCTCAAGTAAGTGAAATATTTGTATTACTTTTTGAGAAATAAATTTCTTTAACCATAAAACAAAATTATAGAGGACTTACTGGAAAAGAAATCAAAGTGGTATTCATATCCCTTAGAAAGAGCCTTCCTTAGAGCCACAGAAGCCAGTGATCTTGCTTGCATGTGGCTGCCTGAGTTCCCAGGCAGAAATAACACTGGGACACCATCAAACCTGTTGATATTTATGATGTAAGTAAGTACATAGTTTCAGTTCATAATCTACATTG
Source organism: Mamestra configurata (assembly GCA_002192655.3). Taxonomy (NCBI): domain Eukaryota; kingdom Metazoa; phylum Arthropoda; class Insecta; order Lepidoptera; family Noctuidae; genus Mamestra; species Mamestra configurata. The sequence goes on from NDFZ01004851.1 coordinate 161,196, forward strand.
CACATATTTTGTATCAACCCTACCTAAGGGAATAAAGATAGGCAGAAATGAAAAACACCATTCATCATTTATGTCTTTTTTTTTATGAAATGTAAGTTGCCTTAACATTCATTGTGCATTTTTCATAAATACATACCACATTTTTCTGGCTCTCTCTGTAAATCTTCCTTCACTGTACGCATACAATCCATATTGGGGATAAATCTTATTCTCCGGAACAGATAATCGCTAAAAATATACATGATTAAAAACAATGCTAAAATATTTTTGACAATAGTTGATCGTAAATCAAGCGAATACTAACCACAAACTGTGGATACTCAAACATATAAGTCATTATACAATAGTTATTTTTGTCACTAAAGTTTAAATTCAAAACACCGAGAAGATAGCCCAAAACAAAAATAAGCGAAAGAATTTGAAACACACTGGACCCCAAAATACTTAGGAGCCTCATCTTGACTACTTTAAATATTAAATCTGTGCTACTACGGGTGTAAAACTATAGCTTTAATTAATAACATTATCTTGTGAAAACGTTACACAATTATAAATTTTTTAAGAATTTCGCTTTTTTACTCGTCACTGAATCCAAAAGTGTTTGCATTTGTTTTTGACTAATTGACTTGTCACTTTGACATTTGTGCGAGTGACGGACGTTTTTTTTTTTTTTTTCTTCTTCTTTGGCTTCGCACGGTGACGGACGTTGACGTCTAGTGATCTTTCATAGAGATATCCGCCAACATTGTTAAAAATCGTACTTTTGTCGAAAACCTACCTTTTATCAATCAACACAACGTTTGAGGAAAAGTTGTTTTTCAGATAATTGATTAGAGGAAAAAGTCAATAAAAGAACGGGTAGATGAAATATAGGACATCCGGCAGCGAGATGGGTGGTTGACATTATTTTCCTCGCGAGTGGAACCTAGATGAAGCGGGCACAGGAGCGTGGGGTTCGGCACAAGAAAAGGGAGATCAAGGGAGATCCATCCAATCAGTGGCCAATGTTGTGTATGATAATGTAAAATGTCTGCATCAAGTCTCGATCCAGTGGGCGGATGACAATCTTCTAAGATTTTGATAGAGTAAAACAACCTACGAATCCGAGCGGCATATACCATCCGTGCCAATGTGCATTGCATTGCTAGTTGTGACACAGAATCAATCGCTAGAATAACTTCATTCCCTGTTAATCTTAGAACTCAACCGTTAATGGCTCAGGGAGAGTACAAGTACATCACTTACTATACACTTACACTATATTTCAGTGTACTCTGTGACTCACACAATGATATAGTCCGGTTAAGCAGTAACCAGCCTTAGTGTGCTGAACTGCGAGTGGTCATCGTCAAAAAAAAAAAAAACACACAATGACAGATAACGTCAACGTCTTATAACCTTACAAAAATATAAACAACGTTGTTTACTAGAATTTGTTTGAATTTTGTTGTTATTCATAAAAACACAATAGTTTTATATAAGGAGTCTCATGTACAGTGTTACTGAAAAACTAAGAAAACATGACGGTGTTTGAAATTGTCGGCGCGTTCTTGTTATGCACAATCTTATTATTCCTTCTTCGAGTATTATACTTGATGTATGATATTATGAGCGGTAAATGTGATCTGACACAAGCAAACTCATTGCGCACCGTTCTTTGCATCGGCTCTGGAGGCCATACAACCGAATTACTGAGATTTGTGAAGAGTATTAATATGAAGAAATATCAACCGAGGATTTATATTCTAGCTGATAACGATGCTAGCAGCGCAGTCAAAATTCATGAAACAGAGAAAGAACATACTGACTACACTCTCAGCAGGATTCCCAGAAGTAGAAATGTGCAACAATCCTATCCATCTTCAGTAATCAGTACTCTGTATGCAACTTGGTGCACTTTACCTGTAATCTATAATTTTAAACCTGATGTAATATTTTGTAATGGTCCTGGCACTTGCATTCCAGTCTGTGTTGTTGCTTTTTTTTTGAGATGTATGTTTATGTTAGATTGTCGTATAGTTTTTATAGAGAGTATATGCAGAGTCCGCACCCTCTCATTGACTGGAAAAATACTTCAGTTCTTTGCAGACATTGTGGTTGTACAATGGCCTCAATTGAGAGATGTTTGCTTTAGAGCTAAGTACTTTGGTAGACTGACATAAATTAGGGTATTAAGTATTTGTCATAAGGATCTGTTGATTGATGTGAAATCAATGCTTAGTCCAGAAAATAATTCTTTACTTATTTTGTGGCATTTTTTTATTTATTTGTATAAGTGTACTATTTATTACTTATGTATTTTTATTCTTTGTTTTTGTAAAATACTACTTGTACCTAAGATTTAGTGAAAAGGATTGTTATTTGTAACAAGGAAATAAAATTAAATAACTTGAAAAAGTGTATAATTAATAGCTCTAGGGAGATCAGTATACAAATATTTGCAGTTGGTTTTAAAATCACGAAGTGAACACCAATATCATTTTGTCAGTACATTTTGCCACAGTTTATAGTTCTCCTTATATTTCAAAACATGCCTGAACTTTAAAATTGATGCTGTTCAATCCACAAAAGGTTTAATCTAATCTCACAGCATTGTAATATGAGTTAAATAATCAGCAACTTCCTTCAACATATCAGAATCTATTGATAAAAACAACAAGATAAATCCCTGAAGCTATACTAAAACTAGTCTTAAGGACACAAGAAGCAACTTTCATTAACAACTTATTATAAACTACACCTTGTGTATGTCACCGGAAAATTGCAGACTCCGTAAGATTGTAATAAATCTTTATTATATTATTATTTTTCGATATATTATGAAAAAATCGTTTTGTTTACAGTAAATTCCATCCAAATTCAATAGTTTCTAATATATCTGGGTCTTATTAAGAAAAAATTGTTAACAATATTATGTGATGTTTTACAATCTTATGGCGTTTGCAATTTTCCCGTGACTTCTTTTAAAGTCATGTAGAGAATTGAACATTTTATAAGGCTGATTTTATAATCATGATTATACTTTTATTATTTGAGTGTCATCCTCACTTACCATTTACCCAGTCTGTTGCATCACTATAAAATCAGCCTATTGTATACAGTTATCAAATATATTGCTATTGTTTTCACTTTCAATGGCATTGCCAATCAGTAATGCTATAAAATAACATTGATCTTCTTGAATGGCTGGATTCTGGTAGTAAAGTTATCTATTTCTGGTATGCTGCAATCTTGACATAGTAAATATTCTATTGTTACTCACTTCCAGCATTCATAAGTTGTAGGCTGGTGCGATTCACCACTTATCTTTCATTTTCAAATATAAGTTTATTGACACTAACTCATGTTTTCCTATTCTATTACTACCTATGTCAAATCTAACTCTTCCTAAAAAATAGCAAAGAGCACTTGCTGAAAAAGGCACATGACTTGTTCACCAAAGAACAAAGTACGGCCATGTTTGGCCTTCAAAAAATCACTTCAGTAAGTCTTTTAAGTACTTCTTTTCTTAGCACTGAATAGTAAATAGCCCTGACCGAAATAAATGACCTTATTATTTTTTTGTATAAACACTACAACACAGTCGACAATTATGGAAGGTAAATACACGTGTTCAGTAAATACTACAAAATGCTTCATTTATTTTACAAATTAGCAAATATGTTCAAGCATCACATCATTAATGGATATTCTAATCTTTTTACATTAGCCATAATATGTGGTTAGATCACACATGGTTGCTAGTCTGAAAAATTCAGGACATTTCAAATGTACTTGAACCAAGCAGTACAGCAAGATCTCAAGTATATTATGCAATGCTCACAATCTTTGGCAGGAATTTTTTCAAATATGTATCATTTTTTTTAATGCATAAAATATAATGGGTTACCTGGCAACATTACTAATATAAATGCATCAGTCTTCATATCAATAATTAGTAATATTGCAGGATGCATAATGCAGAAATAGTGGAGCCGATGAATAAATGAATAACTTTCTCCCTAGCTCATTCATTACACTGGGTGTAAGCTCCTTATTATTTTGATCTTCATTAAATTAGCATTTTAAGGAATATAAATTGCAATTTTGGATTAGAAACACCTTAAGAGTAGAAAGAGTGGACACAAAAAGTGCCTTGTCACACTAGAATAACCACAAAATATGTGACTGCCAAAACTGCTATGATGAAATAATACTATGTATATGGACATTAATTTCCTGGTTTGTGACAATAACTACATTTATATTCGAGAAACAAAATTTTAGAATTCTTTTTACATAATATCATTTTTTGTCATTATAAAGTGTAACCTTTTCATGTCATTATTGTTCCAAACAAGTATTAATGCACTTGCATACAAACAGATCTAAAATCATCTCCTGTTACACAAAGAGATCAGCTCATAGCATGTGGCAGTCAACACATCACAAGTTCATAAGTTTATCTTAAGCTAGTTATTAAATTACAGATACCCTTTACATTGAGAGATATATAACAATATTGCTAACAAATCAATATTTTAGGCACGTCCGAGAATACTATGTTAATAGTAAGTGACTATGTATCTAAAAATATAAGTACAAAAGGAAGAATTAAGTTTTTCTTACAATCTAAGTTATAAACAAGTACTCATAAGTAGTGTTTTCATGTTTCAGGGTTTACTATTATCTAAGTTGGTACTAGGCATTTGATTGCTAGTTTCCTGTTTGGCACTATCATCATTTTTGTTATCAATCCTTAGTTTTTCATCATCAATGAGGTACATGGCTTCATCATATGTTGGTGGAGGTGGTTCAGAGCTGGAAGGTTGTGGTTTACTTGCTGCAGCATTTGCTATTAAAGCATCATAAGAAGGCGGTAATGTTGCACTAGAAGCAGTGCGAGGTACTTGACCACTGTAGGCTTGTTCAGCTTGGACTGCAGCCATATCCTAAAAAAAAACGAAAAATATTGATACATTTGAGGTATTTGACACTTTCTCCTTTAGCGAGCCTGCAAAACAAACATAATTATCTTGTTATTTAATTAAATAGTCCATCTAAGGTATTAGTCTCTTAGTTTTATCTCATATCAAACAGTTCAGTCAGTAGTTCAAGGTGAGGTGTAAATAAATGTTTGCTATTGATTAACTGAATTATAATGGCATTAAGTTAATTAGTTTTATGTACATTCTTACATGAAAGGCATTTATGTTTCTATATTCTACATCATAAAAATAAAATACTTAAGTAAACATAACAGTAATGCAAAAAAATCACATAGCTCTAATTATGTTAATCAAATTTATGCTTGTGACCTAGTAAGTAGTGTTATGTTATGTACATAACAGTTGATAGACATGTCCCACTTGAGTAAAAAAAGGTTAAAGAATTTTAAATTATGTTTTCTTGTTTATTACTAGGGCTTAGTGATCAGGATTTTCAAAATGAATTTTCTTAGAAGAAAACGAATGCACGCTTTTCTTAACTTGTTTTTAATTTTCCTTCAATATTATTGTAAGAAGCAAATAAAACAACATTGAAACCAAACCATAAAACAAACAAAAAACACCATGTTTTAAAGCTATAACTAAATATTTTTACGTTTTCTATTCTGCAAAAACCTGTTGTTTGACAACATAAACACTAATGAATTATTACAAGTCGTAAAAAAAGCATTAGAATAATATTTTTTCGAAAGAACAGTGCAACTATTGTTGAAAAAGTGATAAACTTACCCTGATAATCGCCCTCTGGTGTAGTAACATTTGTATCACGCTTTTTCTCCTCAGATATAGCATACTTTTCACAGCAACCATCATCCCGGAACATATAAAAATTGGACCAACTAGCCACATGTGTCCCAAATTGCTGAGAATATACCCATCAGCATCTCCCAATGCTAACACTGTTATTACAGTGCCCACAGAAAATAACACCATTGAAAGCACAAAATAAGAATAGCTCGTGCAGTCACATCGCCCGAATCTCTGATCTTCATCAAAATCGTAATCACGACGCCTAAGACGATGTAAACGTTGTCGAATGAAAGGGCTATCGAACACGGTAGCCATTTTTTATTCTATTTAGGCACTTTATTCACATTCAACACATATTCCGCATTCGAGATAATAGTTTACAAAAAGTACGTGGAGATCACTAACTTTCTTACTTTGGAAAGTGTGTGAAAAATTGCTATGCAAACTATGAAAAACATTAAACAAGTCTGCCTGCCACAAACTTTAGTCATAGAGTAAAATACTAGTGATGGCCAACGAGCATTCTCCACAGACAAGTAGGGAAATGGCAATTTTCAAAAGCAATTCTTGTCTATGATTTTCTAAATAAAGCTTGACTTAGGTACACTAAAACTGTATTGTTTCAAAAAGGACGCAGATCGGTGCGATTCACTAACTCCACTTTATGATAAGGAGTTTGCACTTATGGCGATTAAATCCGGTCTCCGAAGTGTAAATGAACAGCTCAGTTCCACCCCGTTTCTTCTCGATTCTCATGTGACTCATCAAGTCACCGATATCTGACATCAACATTCTCTAAAAATAGGGGCCGGTCACCGCAGATCTGTGGGGAAATGAAAACCCTAAAGTTGTGAAAACCTGTGAAACGACAACTGACAGCAAGAGTGACAAATAAAGTTACTGTCAGTGTCAAATTGCCAATGAAACGCAAACGTTCATATATCACAGAGTACTAATATGTTCATGTTTTTGTGACGACGTACATACTCAATAATAACTAGTTTGAGACGAAATTTTAACTTTAATTCGCTTATTGTAATACGGATGATTCAAGAAGATTCTACAGAATTTTCATTAGTTGCTATGTTTTCTGTGTGACTATCAAATCGGTGACTGTTTGTTTCGTTCGATATGTCTCCTTTCATTTTATTTATCGTGGCATTTGTCTTGGAAACGGGTACTTTGATTTTTGTTTTATTATTTGAAATGATTGTAAAATATAGATTGATATCTACTCATCTATATAATATGTTGTATTTCTGTTTTGTAGGGGTGTCCGCAATTCAGGTGACCCTAACGGATAATGGGCCTGCAGTGCGAGGTGCGAATGTGACATTCACAGCAACTATTGTATCAGGTTACACAGGAGAAAACTTCAAATTTGTGTTTACTGATAATGGAGTTCCACAACACAAGCAAGAGGTAAGCAATTTTAGGTTGATTTTACTTGTTATGATCCTACCAATGGACGAAGGGAACTACAACATCTGTCTTCTTTATCAGTCTGTTTGAATAATAAAGAATGCTCTATCTTAGACTCCTTAGCATAATATTCTATGTGAAGAATATTTTATGCAGAGGAAAATAATAGTAGTATATATTAGAACAATGTTGCATGTGCTGGTGTTCTGTGAAACCATTTGATATTTTTAACACACTGAGGTATTTAACAGACATAATTTAAAAACTATTTTTTGAAATGATAATTCATAATACAAATTATCAAGAATAACATTTCAAAGGTACAATAGATTAGATTAAGTAGATAAATTATATCATTGAGCTATAATTCCCTATCAACTTTGTTTGACTTATGAATTAATGTTGTGTATCACCTAGTATCAGTCAATCACCAATGTATATAAAACTCTTCCGTAACTGATGAGTGATTGACACACAGCCGAAACTGCTGGTGGTAGAGAGCTGAAATTTGGCATGTAGGTTTCTTGAGGAGTGTAGGGAAGCACTAAGAGAGGATTTCCCGTAATTCCTACGGGAATGGGAAAAAACGGGATAGTGCATATAAAGTTGTGGGCAAAAGCTAGTTACTAAAAACTCTTGTGTGGAAAGAAGTCATCATATAGATGACATTTAGCTTTTCAGCTCGAAACCCTAAAACAAAATTTTCATTTTGGTAAAGTTATTTTACTTTCTTATTATTCTATTGTCTTCAACTACTTTAAAGTTCTGAAACTAGATACTAAAATAATAACCATTTCGTTGATGCGCGTGCAAAACCGCGGAACAGCAGTTTGTCAATACCGCGTATCAGCAAAATGCGCAAAATTGAAATATCGTATTGGCTGGTAGTGGATTTGACACATTTCGAATTAACCAAAAAGAAACCTTGATTTTGACATTGAAACAATACCGCGGAACAGCGGTGTATCTGAATTTGGCAGCAAATCCGCGTATTTACTGAATCGTCGAAGAAGTTGCAGTGCATTTGGGGTGGACCAGAAAAACTAACAGCTCAAATTCAAGGCGAAGTGATACCAAAATTTAATATTTAAAAGTTAATGATAAGAAGGAAAGAGTTTGCCAAAAAACATTTCTGGAAACACTAGGTATAAAAGAATGGACAGTTAGATACTGGCTTAAAGAGAAGATAAATAAAAATGAATCTGAATCTGAACAAGGAGAAAAATTAGTCAAACAACCTTAAAAAGACTTAGCTAAAAAATATTTGGTAAGTCCGGTCACATATACTGTCACCGACTTTTTAAAGGTAATGGTAATGGGCTTTAATCATGTACTACATTATTTTGATGTATCATCAATCGTTTTCTCAGCGCACACCAAATAATAAATGTATTAGGCATAATTTTGCTACTTTGGGTTACATTATTGCAATTTTCGTAGGGATCTCTATTTTTTTCGGAAATATAGTAAAGCCTATGTTTTAAGTTAATAATGTAGCTTTCTAGCTAATGGCGAAAGAATTTTTAAAATCAGTTGAGTCATTTTTGAGCCAAATCGTAACAAACAAACAAATAAATCTTTCCTCTTTATAATATTAGTATAGATAAGTATACAAGTATATATAAAATAATCCAAGCCATTTGATTAAAAATAAAAGATTTAAATAAACTTTTCAGGTCATATTGCTGATTTAATGTCCAAATTACCATTTAAATTGTATGTAAAGGGAAAACCCATAAGTTTGATTTCAATATAGTTTTTATCCACTAGGATATCCCTCTGATATTTTCCTGTTTGTCATTTATTTTAGGTATAGTGTTACTCATCCTTCTTATCAGTCACACAATAGTATAGTGGGGTGCCTTTAGCACCTATAATTATGAAAACCTTGGAATCAAATTACTGCGAACATAACATAACCTGTTGGATTGCATTATTATTAAGGTACACAGGGTTTTTTGACTTTTGAGACGGGACAGTAAGGGCAGATACCTTAACCATTATAGTTACAGGAAAACATTCCTAGGAGACCATCCATAACTTTTTGAGATATTCTGAACTGCATTCACTGATTTTGTCACAGGTATTGTTAGCGAAAAAAGCACAAAAACCAAAAAAATAAATATGCTTCTCGATCCTTTATCATGTAAGGATCAAAAGATTATGGGAATTGTAGGGTGTGGACTGTATAGTTCAATAAAAATACGTTCGTCTTGATTAAGTCTATTTAAAAGTTCACATATTTATTCACAATTAAGTCTTTACACGATTAATCACTTATTACACGAATCAACAATAATCAGGTCACAGTTTATACACAATACACAAAGAAATAGATCACATAGGCAGAGATACATAGAGAGAATTACTTACGAGACAACTTGCACTTACTACTAGTTACTTATACTGGAGGATCCGACGAACTGTGTCGACCAAATAAATTTGGCCTATATTTATACGGTTTTCACGTAGGTGCAAGTTGTGCTCGGGATAACCTTGCCATTCTCTGATTTTCTTTGGCTCGTCCAATATATGGCGAGCAGCTCCGTCAGGGTCCGAGATCTGCAGGAACCTGTCGCGACCTGTAGCGACCTGTCCGATCCCACAGGTTAGTTTCGTGAAAGTGGAGCCACTTTACGTCCAATGAGTTTTGGGGTATTAGGCATGTTTGTACGTTATCTATGTATTTCTTATCACGCCTCGGCGTCCGTTACA